>CAUYQG010109223.1:0-14083 GCA_963574415.1 Tarsius wallacei | reverse complement strand
CAAAAACATGGAACCAACCATGCTGCCCATCGAAGCTGGACTGGATAAAGAAAATGTGGTACATATACACAATGGAATATTATGCAACCATAAAGAAAGACAAATATATGGACTTCACAGTAACTTGGATGGATTTGGAGTCAATCATACTCAGTGATCTATCACAGAAACAAAGAACAGAGTACCATATGTTCTCACTCATAAGTGGACCTTGAACAATTATAATACTATATGAAAGCATTTGGTAGTAAGGGCGAGGGGGGGTGGGATTGACAGTTGAGGGAAACTGCTAGGGGAGGGAGGAGCATATCTCATTAACAAGGTTACCTGCATAATTAATGTTTGTATACCTAACCCTGAATTGTACCCAACATCTTTATAATAATAATTTAAAAAGAAAGATTTTTTACTAAATATAGAAGTTTATACTTGTAGGATTTTTTTTCCTTTCAGTACTTAAAAACATTGTTCCATTGTCTCAGGTTTGCATAGTTTCAGATGAGAAGTATGTTGTAATTGTCTTTGCACCTTTGTATGGGATGTTTCTTCTTTCTTTTGGTGTCATCAAGATGTTTTCATCTTCACTTCTTATATGTTTGACTGTGATGTGTTTAGATGTATTTTCTCTTGCATGTATCCTGCTTTGTGGTCTCCGAATTTCTTGGATCTATGGTTTGCTGTATTAATGCTGAAGAGATCATAGCTGACCAGTTTCTAAATATTTCTTCTGCCTTGTTATCTCTCTTTTCTCTTTCTTGGACCCTAAATACAGGTATTTTAGATAACGTAATATTGTCCTGGAGTTCTTGGATGCTGTTATTTTTTAATGTTACTTTTTGTTTTTCCTTTATTTGTTTCCTCTTTGTGTTTCAGGTTGGAAACTTTCCATGCACTCCCCTCTCCCCATAAAATACATTCCACTTTTCCCCCAGAAGTGATAGATCTTTACCTTGGACCAGTGGGCAGGGTGCTTACCTGCTCCTGCTCAACTTAAGGCTGTCTCATGAGAGAAAAGAGTCGGGGAAGTGGATGGGGTTTTGTGCCTGTCACCCATAGCAAGCTTCTCTCAGTTTTTGTGCCCTACTCCTAATGATTCTCATGGGAAAACAGTGAAAGTCCATGGAAAAGAGCTGGAGAGACAGCATGGAATCATCATGCTATTCTATACCAACCTTTAGGAATTGGCGCAATTTCACCTGCTTCCCCTTGTCACTGTTCCTCTTTGTTCAAGATGAGACAGCTTGGGTGTGCTTTCTGTCTTTTGAGGGGCTTGTTACTTCCTGGAATCTACTTCATGTGATTGTCTTGTAGCCTCAGCTTTTAGATGTCAAAACATTTATTGGTGGGGGCAAAAAAAAAAAACATTTATAATTTTAAAGTTTATCCAGGTTAATATGGGAGTGATAATCTCTTGTGGCCTTCTGCAATCTAAGTGGAAATGAAACTCTTTGGAACTGGGTATTTTAAAGGACTAGTATGGCTGAGTGAAAGATGCAGACAAGGCAGAAAATGATATTGAAGAGGAAATAATGACAGCAATATCAACAATAAAAATATAAACAGGGGCTGGGCTCGGTGGCTCAGCCTGTAATCCCAGCACTTTGGAAGACTGAGGCGAGTGGATTGCCTGAGCCTGCAGGTTTGAGACCATCCTGGGCAATTTGGCAAGACCTTCTCTCTACAATACATCAAAAATTAGTTGGGCATGGTAGCACATGACTGTAGTTCTGGTTACTTGGAGGCTGAGGTAAAAGGATCACTGGAGCCCAGCAGGTTGATGCTGGGGTGGCCGTGAGCATGCCACTGCACTCCAGTCTGGGTGACAGAGTGAGACTCCAACTCAAAAAAAAATTTATCTATCTATCTATCTGTTGATCAACAGGGATGGTTTTGCTACTGGGCAATAGCTTTGTTTTTAGCTCACAATTGTAAGTCATGGGACATGATTGTATTTTTCTCTGGTAGATGCTACAAAGATGGCACCCCAACTCTCAGTTTCCTTGTCTGTCACTCCTATTGGAAGAAAGGCTTTAGGTGCCCGGCAGAGGTCAGGTCCTTGGGATTAAGCAATTTGGGGCATTGACTAAATGTCTTTGAATTATATTGCTTCACCTTTCAAAATCTTTACATTTTAGCTTCCCTAACTTTGACATGATTGTAATGAGTCAACTGATGCTATTTCTTATTTTCTGATTGTAAGATATAAGGAGTGCCAGGTGTGTCTCTTGACAGCATATAGTTCCAGCATGTGGATAAAAACTCCTGATGGTGAGTGACTCCCAGCCTGAGAGACCTAGACTCAAGCCCTAGGGGCAGCCTTTCTGCCAATGACATGTGCCCAGGCCGGGGGTTGGGTGGTCCGTGTTCCAGCCTCACCCCAGCCGACTTCACATCCTGACCCATCCACATTTCCGTCCTTTGACTCTGCCCTGTGTTCCACTGTGACCCCTGAAGCCCTCATGGAGATAAGAAGGCCTATGAATAACTACTTGACAATTGTGAGTGGATTAAATATGAGCTCCCATTGATTGGGTGGCTATTGTGGGCACTTCATACACCCTCTCCCACTCAGTCCTGCAAAGTACACACTATTATGCTCATTTGATTGAGGACACTACGGTCAGAAATTTTAATTACTTTACAAGTGATCACACAGCTGTCCCACATCATTGATCCAGCATGACCCTGATCCCAGGCCATATTATATTTGAGGCAGAGGGTTGAAAGAGAATTACTCCCTTCTCATGAGGCAACCCTAAGATCCCCTCCCATTTCCCCATCACCCAGCCCTAGCAAGTAATTAGTTTAATAGGTTTTTCTTTTTATTTGGTTATTTATTTGGTTTATTTGCCTATTTGTCTATTGATTAATTGACTGATTGAGATGGGGCTTCACTCTGTCATCTAGGCTGGAGTGCAGTGGTGCAAGCATAGCTCCCTGCATCCTCAATCTTCTGGGCCCAAGCGATCTTCCCACTTCAGCTTCCCAAGCATCTGGGACCATAGGCATGCATCACCATGCCAGGCTAAGTTTTAAAACTTCTTGTCTACAAAAAAATGGGGTTTTACTATGTTGCCCAGGATGGTCCCAAACTTCTGACCTCAAGTGATATTCCCACCTTTCTAACACCCTCTTACTGAGAGGCTCTGTGATTCCTTGGTGTGTACTTCCCTCTCCATGATGAGTAAATAAGCCAACTTGCTCAACAATGAGTGTGTTCCTGATGGTCTTTGGCTGGAGGATGTGGACATAGGTTCCAGTGACCTATTCTAAATGATTCCACAGGCCTGAGGATAATGGAGGCTGTCCCTGAAGGCATCAGGGTAGCCAGGGCTGTCACAGGGACCAAAGCGATGCAGATGATGAAACAAATAAAAATAATATTAATTTTAAAAAATAGCAAACAGAGAAGTTGCATCTCTCTTAAAACCCTTTATTTTATTCTATAAACATAGCAAAACTTGAGTCAAGAATTTTTAATATGGGAGTTGAATTGTGTTCCCCAAAATTCATATTCATAGTACCTCAGCATGTGACCTTGTTTGGAAATAGGACCTTTGCAGATGTCTTCAGTGAAGATGAGGTCATACCAGAATAGGGCAGGTCCTTTGTCCCCATGATTGGTGCCCTTATAAGAGGGGAAACCTGGATGCAGACACCCAGGGGGAAGCTGGCATGGAGATTCAAAGTAAACGCTATGTGAACATGAAGATGACCATCTACAAGCCAGGGAACTCCTGAGTCCAACAAAAGCTAGAGAGAGGCTGGAACAGACCCATCCTCACAGCCTCCAGAAGGCGCCAGCCCTAATGATACCTTGAGTCTGGACCACCAGACTGCAGAGCTGTAAGACAATGAGCTTCCATTGTTCAGCGTCCCCCAGTTTGCAGTGATTTTGTTACAGCAGCTCCAGCAAACATATATCTTTTTAGACCCAAGGGGTGTGCAGAGTATGCTGAAGGAAAATTCCCAGCATGTCACATATATTTTAAAAATTCACATCAAGGATAAGTTTTCAATTATCTTACCAAATGTAAAAACACAACCCCAGCAGAGAGACATTTTCCTGATTTAATGCTTGGGATTTTTAAGTCAAAGTTTTTCCACATGAGGGCAAATGTGTTCTCTGAGGAATTCTCTGGGGCTCTTTGTCTGAAGGGTTTGAGCAGTATTTCCTTTGGAATGTGAAGTCGTGCAGGTCTGAGGAGCACATGTGTCACTCTGTGTCTCTCTGTGGCATCTGGCACTGAGCAGCAGCTCAGGGTGGACCCATGGCCTGGGTTCTGTACCAGCTCCATCACCGGGTGGGTGACTTCACCTTTCTGTGCCTCCATTACCCCATCTTTGTCTCACTTTCTTGCTCACCACATCTTTCAGGTTCAAGTCTATGGTGAGCCTTTGGACCCCTCCTCTGAATGAAGAGAGTGAATCTAAGCAAATGCATGAAAACAGGGGTGTGATTAAAATAGGAGCTCCTATTGGTGGAGGGCCCATCATGGGCAGAGACAGTGTGAAGACTGAGCCCCTCAATGCCCACTGTGGGTGCCTATCTCCATCTGGAGAGGAGCTGGATAGCAGAAAGCTTCATGTGTGCAAGGTGGACCCCCAAAAACCAGAACCATCTTTTAGAGGGTGGGCCCCTTATTACACAGGCTTCCTCCACTAGGTAAGTGTTCTAGGAACCTATCAGCATCAGGGTACCAACTAGCATTGTTGTGAGAGGCTGTGTTCACCTTCAGTGAATTTTTTTTTTTGAAGATTCTCTCAACACATTTGTCCTTTTCATGATGAATGACTTACAAGTGCACCTGCCCACACCGCGCTGAGTGTGGGCAGGTGCACTTGTAAGTCATTCATCATGAAAAGGACAAATTCAAAGCAGTTTTTGACCAAAAATGGCATGACCCCCATTTTGACCAAAAATGGCATGACCTGATTTTGCCCTGAGCACTTTTTTTTCCCCTCTGGATGAAATAAATCCTCAAAGGGAAATATTTTGTCAAGGTGGAAGAGGTGAAACAAAAAATGGCAGAAGCCATGAAAAGGAATCAAAATTGATGAGTTCAAAAACTGTTTTGAATAGTAGAAAAAGCAGCTTGATAGGTGTATTGCACCACATGGAGAGTACTTTGAAGATGACTGAAGTTTAAACATGTGAGAATAAATATATACTTTTTTATAAATAAATTCTGGGCTTTTTTGAGTCCCTCCTCATATACATGTGGTCCTGTGATTGGTTGTGTTGCATTTGATCCAGGCACTATCACCAGTAGGTCAGTCAGGAATGAGGGTAGAAATTTGAATCCTTTGTGTAGGTGGAAAGGAATCAGGCTCCATCTACAAAAATAACAACAAGAGAATTATGGGATTCCTTCAGTCCCACTAAGTAGATGGGCTGGGATTGATTAGTGATGTCTGATGAACCGGTGAGGCAGGAGTGGCCATACTAGGACACTGCTCTAAGTGAACACACACCATCCAATCAACATGGTACTTCAGGAGTGTTGTGAATTGGACATAGATCAGGCAAGGGAGCTGCCACACCAAAGAGGTCAACAATATCAGCCTTGACTAGAAACCACACGGTTATTTCCTCTGAGCAATAGTTTGACTTTCTCCGGAAGGATGCCATCACTCATGCTTTGCAGTGCTGGTGGCTGCAAGCTCATGAGGGTGTGCATGTGCTCTTGGGAAGAGCTTTCATCATATATTTTGCCCTTTTCTGGCTTCTTTTCAGTGTCGATCTTTCAAAAGTTTTTGTTTTGTTTTTTTTAGCAAGTTGAAAGATACATCTTCTCTGTTGAATTATTAATTTAAACTTGAAAGGCATGTTCATCCTTTAAAACTTGAGATTCTTAAATCAGCCTCTGCAGCCAAGGGGTCCTCAGACATGTTTAGAGCTCTCTGTAACTTCCTTTTCTCTAAAAGAAAATCTGTTCAAGTTGGAGAAACACTAGTGGGACAGATCAGATCAGATTGGCTCTCCTGTCATAACTGAGCTCACCACCAGCTTTCTAGGTCTGTATTCTCCACCAAAGTGTCCCAGAGGTACAGGGAAAACCAGTTCCTGCATGGTGCAAAGTCCTGATGTCTTTTTCTTTATTCAAAAATGCATTCAAAGTGTGAGTTCCACTAAGCAACATACCTGCATATATCTAAATGGGAAATTTGTGTTTTATAAGGCTTCATGTAAAGTAAGTTCTCTATAAAATTATACCAGCACAGCACAGCATCTAATGGTAAAGAGCCCTGGTTTAGGGGATGTACTTCAGGAGTTCAAACCTTGACTCTGCTTTTTATTTGTTCTGGTTTATAAAGCTAAGGGAGGGTCTTTAACCTCATGGTGCCTCATTCTACCCACTTTGGTAACATCAGGGTAATTCCATGTCTGTATCAGGAGACTATTGTTAGGAGGAAAAGTAGTACTTTGTGTAAAATGCATGGAATCATGTTGGACCACGTGGGCTCAGTGCACATGTCAGTGACAACTGTGCTCTTGGAAGAGGAGCAGGACCATCCCACAGCTCTCCCAGCCCTTATCTGGGACTCAGTGCTCCTTCCGGGTCAAACTCTTGTTTCTCAAGGATAAGCTTAGCAACTAATCTGTGGTCCCTTCCAGCAAGTATATATTTCTCATTCCTATTTTCAGTTTATGAGACTGACCACTTTTTATCTATGCCTCTTTTTGGTTTTGCTTGATTTTGTTTTGAGTTGGAGTCTCACTCTGTCACCCAGGTTGGAGTGTAGTGGCACGCTCACGGCTCACCATAGTTTTGACCTCCTAGGCTCAGATGATCCTTCTGCCTCACCCTACCAAGTAGCTGACACTACAGGCATGTGCCACCATGCCTGGCTATTTTTTTTTTAATTTCTAATTTTTATTTTTTTGTAGAGATGAGTTCTCACTACATTGCCCAGGCTGATCTCAAACTCCTAGGCTCAAGTGATTCTCCCACTTCGGCCTCCCAAAGTTCTAGGATTCCAGGAATGAGCCACTGCACCGGTCCTTGCCTTGTTTTTTACGTAACCAGCATAACATTGTTACTAAAGCCTGACATAGACCTTTAAAATGGGCAAATCTCACTTAAAAACAGAGGGGTCAAAACCCCAAATACACTTTTAGCAACCTGAATCCAACTGATAGAAAAGGAGACCCTGCCACTCTGTGTAGAAAGTTGACACAACAGGCCTAAACTGCTATCCTTGAAAAGGCCTGCTTGCAAGGTAGACCCTCAGCCGGCACTTGGGAACTTGGATTCCAGGAGGGTCCCCACCATAACCTGCTAAGAATGGCTCCCTGCAACTGAACTATACAAAAAGATTGGCCTGTGTGGACACCTGCTTTCCTTCTGGGACTCTGATACCTGGCACGTGCTAGGCAGAGATGCCCATGGGACCAGCTTCCATGAAACCCTGGGAGCTGGGTCTCTGATGAGGTTCCTTGGTTGGCAACATTTCACACGTGTGGTCATAACTCATAAGCACATCCTGTGTGAGAGGGCCCTTGCCCTATCTGGGAGAGGACCCTTGGAAGCTTGTGCTGGTCTGCCCCAGACTCTGCCTCAGTTACCTGGTCCCTTTATCGACTATGCCCTGTGTAATAAATCACAACCACAAGTGCCACCGCATGCTGAGTGTACTCTGTGACTCTCCTAGCCAGTCATCTGGCCTCAGGGTCTTGGGGATCATCCACACAGACACCCTAGTTGGTGTCTCATCATTTGAAAAGGCTGGCTTATCGTTTGAAAATCAAATCAGTAGAAATTCACCACATTCAGGAAAAAAATCACATTCTTTCTTTTTTTTTTTTGAGTTGGAGTCTCACTCTGTCACCCAGACTGGAGTGCAGTGGCTGCTCCCGGCCACTGCAGCCTCGACCTGCTGGACTCTGGTGATCCTTCCACCTCAGCCTTCCAAGTAGCTGGAACTACAGGCGCGTGCTACCATGCTCAGCTAATTTTTTTGATTTTACTGTAGAGATGAGGTCTTACCAAGTTGCCCAGGCAGGTCACGAACCCACGGGCTCAGGCACACATTCTTTCAATAAAATAGCCAAAGCTTTTGATAAAAAATCAAAATACAATCATTATCAAACACTTAGAAACTTAAAAGGAAATCTTTATCTAATAAGGGACACACACACACACACACACACCATAGCAAATGTCCTGCTTATGCATGAGATGTCTGAAAGTCTTCCTTAGACATTGGGAATGAGACAAATGAGACAAGGATACCCACATCATCATCACTGCTGTTCAACACTGTCCTGGGAGTGTTAGCCAGTGGATACACACAAACTAAATAAATACAGCATAAGAATTGAAATGGTAGAAAGGAAGGCCATCTTTCTCTGGAAATGTGATTGCCAACATATGGAATACAGAGGGCCAGCAATGGTCAAGGCATTCACAAAAAAGAACTACCAGGGAGGAGAGCTTGCTGTGGGGACCTCAAGACTGATGATCAGGCCACGGTAATTCAGACAGTGTGGTGTTGATATGAGGAGAAACAAATGGGACTGTGGAAGAGAAGAGATGACCCAGAAACTGATCCACACTTTCGTGGACATGTGATTTATGACAGAAGTGACACTACAAAGCTGCAGGTAATGGCATTCTTTTCAATAAACTGTGCTGCATCAATTGGATATCCAAATTTTTAAAAAATAATGTCTAATAAGTTCCAACAAAGGTGTGTGCATGAGTTCACCAAGGGACATGCTAAATTAGGCAAAACAAAGTTTCTAAGAGAGATTATAGGAGGCTTTCCTCATGGTCGTAAAGTAGAAAAGGGTTTCTAAAAATTAGAATGTGCAAAGCACAACCAAAAGAGAAAATGACTGATAAGTCTTCTACATGAATTAGGAACTTTTGATCATTAAGAGGTACCATTGAAAGAATAAAAAGTGAAGTCTAGAGTGAGAAAAGACACTGGGACACATATAAGTGATGGAAGGCTTGTGCTCAAGATGTATATAGAGTAACTGCTACAAATCACTAATTAAAAAACAGCAGACAACAACAAGAATAAAGGACTTTGCTAAAGACTTGGACAGATAATTTAAAAAAGAAGATATCCAGCCAGGCTCGGTGGCTCAGCCTGTAATCCCGTGCCTTGGGAGACTGAGGTTAGTGGATTGCCTAAGCCCGCAGGTTTGAGACCCGCCTGGGCAACTTGGCGAGACCTCATCTCTACAATAAATCAAAAAATCAGCTCGGTGTGGTAGCCATGCCTGTAGTTCTGGTTCCTTGGAAGGCTGAGGTGGAAGGATCACCAGAGCCCAGCAGGTCGAGGCTGCAGTGGCCGGGAGCAGCCACTGCACTCCAGTCTGGAGTGAGACTCTAACTCAAAAAAAAAAAAAAAAAATCCAAATGACCAATAAGCATATGTAAATGTATTTAACCGTATTAGTACCCAGGAAAATGCAAATTAAAACCAGAATGAGATAATGAACATTGTTCACCTTTCAGAAATGCTGAAATTGAACATATGAGAGGCTATTAGTTGGAACAACTGAAACTCTGACACATGCTGGTGGTGGTCTGCATTGTTGTGGGCACTTTAGGAAACCATTTGGCCTCATCTACTACAGGTGAAGATACCTGTAACCCTATAATCCAGCAATTCTGTCCCTAGGTAGGTACCCAACAGATACACATATATGCACATATGTACCAAGAGACATGCCCACAGCTGCGTATAACAGCATTTTTCATAACAGCTAAATCTGTAAACAGCCCCAATATCCTTAAATAGTAGTGAAAGGGTAAGGAGTTGAAATGGAGTCAATTTAATCAAGAAGCAGCCATTTCAAGCTGCCATTTTAACCCAGTGGTTTTTTTTCTTTTCACGTGCTTTGCTAGTTACTTATTCTTTGCTGCACACACCCCCACCCTATATTTATTAGCCAAGGATAAACCTGGCCCACTGTAGCTAGCTATTGATAATTGTCTTGCAACTTTTAAGTATTTTTTATACTAATTACTCTTTTATTCTAAGCATTTGTTTGCCTGGAATGCAGGACAAAGCTAATCTCACCTATTGTGCTCAGCTTCCCCCTGCGACTGCCCACTGGCCCACCGCCTGGAACCACAAGATTAATTGCACTAATAATGGCAAAGAAAGCAAGACCAGTGTTATCAACATCGAAGAATGCAGTTGCTGAAGATTTTGACTAGCCTTGCTTCCTAATAGAAACTTTAAAAGCCCTTTCTCCTTAAAGTATGTACCATACTGGCCTGTGAGCATTGGCCCCTTTCTGTCTGTGGAAAGTGGATAATAAACTTTGTTCCATTCTTTTTGCAAATCTTTGCTTGTTTCCCAGGGCACTGGCCTACCTTGCCTCAGTTCATCCTGACAAGTAAAAGGATACACTTGCATATTCATACAGTGTAAATGCTCAACATAATGAATCAACCAGAGCAGGAAGTCAACACACTCAACCTGACACCTTTTTTGTGTAACCTTTGAGCTAAGAACGGTCTGCACATTTTTAAAGGGTTATAAAAGCAAAACAAAGCAAGGAAAACTGTGCAGCAGTGGTGACAAGTGACTCATAAAATCTCAAACATTTACAATCTGGCCCTTTACCCAAAAGTCCTGCCCATCCCTGCACTGGCACAGGTGCACCATGAGCAAGTCTCACGTCACAATGTTGACTCCATTCCAAATGAACATATCACATTTCATCCTATTTACATAAAGCTAGGAAATAAACAAGTAAGACTAAGTTAAGTGTCTAGGGATGCCAATTAACCAATGCAATGTGTGCAAAGCTTGGTCCAGGTGTGGGTTTATCAATCTGATCAGTCATCAGAATTACCTGAGAAGGTTTTCCATCACACTATGCACAGCCCATCCCTATCCAACGACACCTGAGTTCCTGGTAGTGGTCCCTAGATAGCAGGGTGTCCTCAGAGCTTTCAGCAGGTTCCAATAAGCAGACAGGTGTGGAGCTCTTGGTGTGAGATGAGGTAGCCCTTTTTGAGGGAAGGAAGCCAGGGAGGATATTGTGAGATGCTAAAATATGGTAGAGACTGCAAATTGGTGGAAATTCAGAGGAAGAGGATGATTACAACAATACTATTAATTTTTTTTAAAGGAAAGTTGGGCCTGGTGGCTCATGCCTGTAATCCCAGCACTTTGGGATGCTGAGGTGGGAAGATTGCCTGAGCCTAGGAGTTTGAGATCAGCCTAGGCAACATAGTTAGACCTTGCCTCTAAAAAGAAATTTAAAAATTAGCTAGGCGTGATTGTGTGTGCTTATATTCCCAGCTACTTGGGAAGCTGAGGTGGAAGGATTATCTAAGCCCAGAAGGTTGAGGCCGCAGTAAGCCATGATCATGCTACTCCAACCTGGGCTACGGAATGAGGCTAAATAAATAAATAAATAACCAGAAATGTGTTGACCACATTCTCATTATGTGCAACCATCACCGTCATCCATCTGCAGAAAGCTTTTTTTTTTTAAAGATGTGGGGTACAATTAAGGATTAGGTGTTATTAAAAAGTGGTCATTGTACAGGTAAAGTTTGGGCCTCCCTTTGGTCCTTACTTCACCTGGTTTGAGATCAGGTACCCTTATTGATGTTATGTGTCCCCTCCCCCTCCCGGCCCCAACACTTTCTGGCTACTGCCAATCCCTTTCTTACAGTATTATGGTACATGTTCAGGGTCTGCTTGTGAGTGAGAACATGTGGTACTCAGTTCTCTGTTTCTGTGATAGATCACTGAGTACTATAGACTCTAAATCCATCCAAGTTGCTGTGAAGTTCGTAATTTTGTTCTTTATCTCTGTAATATTCCATCATGGATATATATCACATTTTTTTAAGCAGAACATTTTCTTCTTGCAAAACTGAGATTCTGCCCCCATCAAATGCTAACTCCTCCTCCCCTAGCCCTGGCATCCCCCATTCCACTGCCTATCTCTACACTGACTGCTCTGGGGACTTCATATATGTGGAATCCTACAGTCTTTGTCTTTTTGTGATTGGCATGTTTCACTTAGCATGATGTCTTCAAGAAAGCATCTTTTAATATAAATATGCTTTTCATACCCAAATTCTTTTTTATTTTATTTATTTATTTATTTTTTGAGTTGGCGTCTCACTCCGTCGCCCAGACTGGATTGCAGTGGCCGCTTCCGGCCACCGCAGCCTCGATCTGCTGGGCTCCGGCCATCCTTCCACCTCAGCCTTCTGAGTAGCCGGAATTACAGGCGTGCGCTACAACCGCCCGGCTAATTTTTTTTGATTTATTGTAGAGATGGGGTTTCGCCTGCCCAGGCGGGTCTTGAACCCGCGGGCTCAGGCAATCCACTCACCTCAGCCTCCAAGGCACGGGATTACAGGCTGAGCCACCGAGCCCGGCTTACCCAAATTCTTAATGACAAGATGCCCTGGTGTGCTGGGTGGTTTTCCATAAGCCCAGCACACAGGCTCAGATCCCTGAGAGTCAGCAGCCCAGGAGGGGTAGACTTCTGTGTGACCTGTGCCCTAAGTGTATACCCAACCTGAGGGTGATGTCCTGTGTGCCAGCCACACCTGGGACCCCTCTTGTCCTCACTCCTGTTCACTTCTCTCCTGCTCCAAATGGACCCTGGACCTGCTACTCTGACTGATGAGTCATCGTGAGCCCAGGAGCCCCTGGAAAATGAGAAGAGTATGTAGATAAGCCCATGACAATGGGGATCTGATTAAAACAGGGTCTTTTGTCTGACTTGTAAGAGACAGCCCACACCTAAGCACAAGGTGAAGGCTTATTACTCTCATTTGCTAGAGGCCACTGTAGGCCAAAAGGGCTCATTAATTTTCACAAGTTCACACCACTGGGTTGAGATGAATCAACTTGACCATATCTGGGGTGGGAAGACACAGGTATCATCCAGGTTTGGATGTAAATTATCCCCATCTCCTGCATCCACCCCACAGCACACACTTGTCACAGCAGGATGAGGCTGTGTCCTGCATCTAGGCTATGACTGAATAATGATGTCCGTCAAGGTCATGGGAGGGGAGATGGGGCCTTAGTAAGGTGACCAGCCATACTGGCTGGCTCAGGACTGAGGATTTTTCTGGGCTCCCCAAGATGTCCACATCTGAATCCTGGGAACCTGTGGTTTTGGCACCCTATATGGCAAAAGAGACTTTGCAGATGGGATTGAGTGAATGATCTTGAAATGGGGAGGTTATTCTGTGATTCTATAATCACAAGGCTCCCTTCTAGAGGGAGGTGGGGGAAGCTGAGGACTAAACTATGACCTTTTTTTCCCCTGCTTATCCAAATTCCTGGGAAGTCACACCTTAAGGACTCAACAGACAGGGTTTTATTACCCTATGACCCCATATATTGAAGTATGTTTTCCAATCTGACTCTGCATTACATTACACAACAGATGACCCTGCAAAACCTCCAGACACCTTATAAGACATTTATCAATCCATTCTGGACTGTGCCATGGATAGGACTTCATCTGTATATTTTAAAAATGTGGAGTTTTTCTGTCTCCTTATCTCAAGACAAGTCTACTGATTTCCAAAATTCCTTAGATAAAACCTACACACTGCCAGTCAAAAAAATCCTTGAATCCACCTATCACTGGTGCTTGAAAATGTCCCGCCTTCCCAGGTTAAACCAGTGAAAATCTCACACATATTGAATTATGGTTTTTCAAAACTTCTGCCTAAAATGCATATAACAAAACTGCAGTTCAACTGTCCCAGACACATGCTTTCAAGACTCCTTGATGCTATGTTCTGGGCCTGGTCACTCACATTTGGCTCAGAATAAACCTCTTCAAGCATATTTGGCTGAACTCAGAATTTTTGTGTTTTCAGGTCAGAGTCAGAGAGAGACCGAAAGACACTACCTCACTGATTTGAAGATGGAGGAGGGGACCTGGCCTGGGGAATGCAAGAAAAGGCAAGGAGGCCAATCCTCCTCTAGAGATTTCAGGAGGAAGACAGCCCTGTTGGCACCACGATTTGAGGCCTAATGACACTGGCTTCAGGCCTTCTGACCTCCACAATAAGAAAATAAATTTGCATTGTTATAAGACACTTTGTTTATAATTTGCCAC
>CAUYQG010109220.1:0-73496 GCA_963574415.1 Tarsius wallacei | reverse complement strand
AAAAAAACAAACAACCCCATTATAAAATGGGCAAAAGATATGAACAGACACTTCTCAAAGGAAGACATCCGAGCAGCCAACAGACACATGAAGAAATGTTCCACCTCACTAATCATCAGGGAGATGCAAATCAAAACCACTCTGAGATACCAACTAACTCCAGTCAGAATGGCAATTATCAATAACTCAAAACCTGGAGAGGGTGTGGCGAAAAGGGAACACTTCTACACTGTTGGTGGGAGTGTAAACTAGTGCAACCTCTGTGGATAACAGTGTGGCGATTCCTAAAAGCTCTAAATATCGACCTCCCATATGACCCCGCAATCCCCCTACTGGGAATATACCCTGAAGAACTCAAATCACTCTATGAAAAAGATACCTGCACACGTATGTTTATCACAGCATTGTTCACAATAGCAAGAACCTGGAAGCAGCCATGCTGTCCATCAAAAGAGGACTGGATTAAAAAACTGTGGTACATATACACAATGGAATACTACGCAGCCATAAAAAAGAACAAAATCATGAACTTTTCAGCTACCTGGATGGAACTAGAGTCTATAATACTGAGTTCCCTCTCACAGAAACAAAAAACTGAGTATCACATGTTCTCACTCATTTAGTAGACCTTGATCATCCAACGTATTACCACAAGAAAATGACTGACAGTGGTGGGAAACTACGGGGTGGGGAGGGGTAGGGTGATGGGACTAATGGTAGTAAATATCTGTCTGTGGACGGGGAGACACTTCCTATCAACAAGGGTGCCTGAACAAGGCATATTTGTACACCTAACCCTTAACTACTGTACCCCACAAAACCATTATAAAAATATTGAATAAAAAAAAATCTGGAACTGGTGAGAGATTACATTTTTTGTCAGATGACGCTCAAAAGTGTTCTTTAGGAGATTATGGATGATGAAATAAATCAGATATCTTATGAGAAATTCATTTTCAAATTCTCTAGCATATGCCCTTCCTTCCTTCCTCCTTCCCTTTCTCCCTCCCTTTCTTTTTTCCCTCCTTCCTTTCTTCCCTCTTTCCCTGCCTCTTTCCTTCTCACTTTCCCTCCCTCTTTTCCTCCCTCCCTTCCTCCTTTCTTTCTTCAATTTGCAAAGCTGACCCTGAAAAAGTTGACTTGGGTAAGATTCAGCATTCTTATTTACAACCTTTTCATAATGTCCTGGTTTTCTTCTAAAGGATGCCTTAAACACTTGTTAGAGTATATTTTTAAAATTCTTTATGGAAGACAATCTGTTTCATTTAATGTTGGTTTAATCTACGGACAAAACGGTTTCCATGAGTCTCTTGTCCCATTGTATAAAACCTGAACATTGTACGCATTAATTATGTGAAAAATAAATTGTTCCTTTTTGAAAAAAAAAAAAAAATATGTGTAAGTTAACCAGTTGGGTTTATTACTCATTGCAATGTCTTTAGTAAAAAACTGTTAAGAAGAATATTTTATGAGAGTTGGGCTTTGGTTGGATGATACTGTGGTAGGTCTAAGGAAGCAAGGTTTGCCTTAGATTAAGTGATGCCAGAGAGTGAGGGCAATCCTATGACTAGGCATCTTTAAAAATCTTATTTATATGGAAAGCAGATGATAGTAAGAATAAAGCTGTAACTTATCAAGAAATAGCAGTCACTCTGCTTAGTTTAGATCACAAAAGCCTTAGTTAGAAACTTTACACTTAATTCTAGTAAAAAATGAGGAGGGATTGAAAAATATTAAGCAAAATATGTCATAACCATCTTTTATCCAAGACTGATAATAAAGGTTGGAAGGGGTAAATACTAGAGACAATGACAAAATCGTATGTAGTTGCAATAATTCAGATGTTGAGGGTTTGAATTGAGGAAGTGACCATAAAGACTTGGAAAGTAAAATCTATAGCCCTTGATGACTAATTATATAGTTGTCAGGGAAAGAGGGAAAATCAAGAATGACTGAGATTTCTGAATCATTACCTGAAAGTGAGTAAAAGCCCAGGAATTTGAGGGGGCGATGGATAGAGGGAGGATGATATTGAATTTACTTCTTAACAGGTTTTATGTGCCTACATTACACCCAAATGTAAATA
The DNA here is from genome assembly GCA_963574415.1 of Tarsius wallacei. NCBI lineage: Eukaryota > Metazoa > Chordata > Mammalia > Primates > Tarsiidae > Tarsius > Tarsius wallacei. The sequence goes on along the minus strand of CAUYQG010109220.1, from coordinate 71,410 downwards.
TCCAGATAAAAATAGAAGTGCAAGATTCAATAGTAAGGGTCAGCCCTAAAGGTAATGATTCAAGAGACATGCTATTGTATAATATGATGGTTAATTTTGTTTGTCCATTTGTCTGGGTCACAGGATATTTATATTTGGTCAAATATAATTCTCGGTGTTTTCTGAGGGTGTTTTTGATGAGATGGACATTTATTCTTTGTTGTTTTTAAAGTTTAAGTAGTGGGTTACACATAAGGATTTGCTACATAAATATATTGCATGGAGACAAGGTTTGGGCTCCTTAGAGTGCTCTCTCATCCCCGGTAGTAGACATGGTATCCAATGGGTAGTTGTGTATCCCTTACCCCCTTCCCTCACTCCCTACTTTAGCAGTGTCCAGCATCTGTTGTTCTCAACCTTGTGCTTATGTGCTCAAATTTTAGTGTCCAGTTATGAGTGAGAGCATGCAGTATTCAGGGTTTTTTTTGTTTCTGTGATAGTTGACTTACAATGATGGTCTCCAGCTGTATCCATGTTCCTGCAAAGAACATGATTTTGTTCTTTATGGCTGCATAGTATTCCATCATGTATATTTTCTTTATCCAGTCCACTTTCAGTGGACATCTGAGTGGGTTCCATGTTTTTGTGATTGTGAATAGTGCTGCAGTAAACATATGTGTGCAGATGTCTTTTTGGTAGAACAATTCATGCTCCTCTAGGTATATTCCCAGCATACTCCCAGGGATGAATATTAAATTGGACTTTGAGTAAAGTAAATTGCCTTCTATAATGTGGATGGGCCTCATTTAATCAGTTGAAAGCCTGCATAGAACATAAGGCCAGTCTCCTGAAAGCAGGGTAGTATTATCCAGCAGATTGCCTTCAGACTCAGTCTACTAGCTCTTCCTAGTTCTGCAGCAGATAACTTTCAGATTGTAACTGCAGCATTGACTCTCCTTGGTCTCCAGCCTGATGGCCCACTCTAGAATTTGGACTTGCTTGGCTCAATAATCACATGAGCCAATTATTTATGACAAATCTCTTTGCCATCACATCCCATTAGTTTTGTTTCTCTGGAGGACTCTAACATATTATTTATTTGATTTAATCTTCACAACAATACATTGTGAGGAAGAAAAGTATAGTAATTCTCATTATGCATTTAAGGAACTGAAAACTTGAGCAAGCTTCCCAAAGTTTTAACTTTTAAATGTCTAGTCTGTATGAAATCTAAGCCTGTAAACTATCAGAGTGATTCAATTTTCATTACACCATAAGATACTTATATCAAGCTATGTAAAGTTCTAGAAAGCCTAGTCACATACTGGTAAAAATTTTGGTTGTCCTTTATACAAACAACAAAAGTCAGGAACTCACTGAAACATCCTTGGCTTTAATAATCCATTATGAAGGTTTCATTCTCTAATCTAAACCTTTGTGAGAGATACTCATATTTTTGTTCTCTACCACCTTGTAGGGTAATTACATTTCATACATTGATTATCATTCTGCACCCAGTGTCATTTTCTTTTAAACTAATAGTAACAGCTAATACTTACATAGTAATTACCATGTACTAGACATTGTGCTATGCACCTTACATATATTAAATCACTTAGTCTCCACAACAAACTTCTGAGGTACATCTTACTGTGACTACTTCTATCTTTTAAATAAGGTACTGAATATATAGATAATTTGTCCAAAATAATGCTGCTAAGAAACAAGGAAATTGAGATTCAAACACAGTCACTTCCAATATACTAATTGCTATTGTCTTCCACCTTCAAAGGAGGCTCATTAACTCTGATATTGTAGTAAACAAATCTATTTATACTCAGGTTGATCCCTTTAATTTATCTTATAGATTTGCCTTTTAGTTATCTGTGTTCTGTACTCATATGACACAGATCCCTTTCTGCCTATCTCCCACCTTATCTTTTATAGGTTTTTTTTTTTCCTTTTGTGCACGTTATTAAACACTGTATTATCTTTTTTCAGATGTGGTGCCTGAATTCCAGGTAAGTCTTCATGGGTTACAGATTGTTGTGCTTTGATACTAAAGATAAAGGACTAAAAGTGTATTTAGCAATGCTGTCATAAAATTATATTATTTTTATGTTAATGTTTTGGACTGTGAATAACAATTATTCATTTCTTCATTTCTATTAAGTCAATAAGTTCATGTAAGTCTATTTCATTTGTTTAACAAAAGCAAGTAGCATGACAAGAGCAATGTGCTTATCTAGGTTTTGAAAAGACAATGCCCTTGGTCTTTGCCTCTTCACTACTTTGAAGGAAAATTGCAATATAGTATTTTCATCAATCTCCATACAAGACCTTTAAAAACATTAATTTGCTTAATCCACAAAACTGGTGATTAGAGCTATAGAAAAAACTGCCCTGGACTGCAGAGTTTAAGTACTTTACATGGTCACAAGGTTGACAGGTTTTTGAAACCTCTAACCGCTTAAAGTACATCTTCTACTCTGTCATTAATCGATTGGCATTGTTTTGACTGTTTGCTCTACAGTAACACAGAGAAAACTTCATTACTACATTTCAATGACACATTAGATAGAGTGAACACGAGAGAGACAGTAGATTGCCTGAACTGGAAGAGGGAAGATAAGTAGATTTACATTCTTTTCTTTTTTTTTTTTCTTGCAACTCTGCAAAAACAAACAGAAGTATATAGCCAATCATTAAAGCCCCTTTATTTTATTACATAGTCCTAGATCAAGATAATTCCTTTTCAACACAACAGTGATGATGTTGCAGTGCTTCACAAAGCTGTTCTCTTTCTAATGTTTCATTAGCTTTTTAAACTTCTTGCTTTGATCCAGAGTATTTTTTCTTTATTTCATTTGTAAAGCAAGTAAATGTAATAAGCACCCTTTTGGAAAATCAACCTGGCTTAAATCATGCATTCTTTATACAATGTTAGGAGGAGAATGGTTAACATTTGTAGCCTCATGACTTGCAAATGAAAGAAAATAATAACGCTTAGCAAGACATTAGAAGAACACATTCACCATGAATCATACTGCCCTTGAAGGTGCAGCTTAAAAAAGCAGAGAAATAGATTTGACACCACTTGGACTTGCAGCTCGGACATGCTGCATTAAACTGTTCAAAATTAATTTAATCTGAGCAAGGAGAATAATAGCCTCTCAGTTCAAGGCTTCTGATAGCAGTAATTTGCACTCGAAAGTACTTCCAAAGGGAAAGAATAAATGAAGGGCGACTCTCCAAAACTGAGTGAGCAAATGTATTCACTAAATGAAAGCCTCTTGATCACCCTATAAAAGATCATCCAAAAAAAATGACACATTCTATATCATTCTCTTGGGTAGGAATTTTCTCTCGCAACTATTCAGTTGCTCTGCTTTGGGCATAGATTGATACCTTTTTGAACTGTTGATGACTCTGGAGGAAGTGTCTGGCTTCAGTTGCTACATTAATTCAGTGGTCCAAAACCAATTTGACGAAAGATCATGCAGCCATGGGCTTAGTGCCCAATATTCTTTTTCATACTCTTGGGGAAGATATTTCTTAGTAAGTAAGGGAGCAAAAGAAGTACAGTAAGTATTGAGAGTTTAAGACAATTAATGGCACTTTCTTATGATCACAGAAATGCTCTCCCCAAACCCAGGCGCCAAGGTGCTGAGCACAAGAAAGGATGTGTACCCAAAAGAGGTCAAAGGTCTGACTAATCAAATCAATTAGTGGACTGATCAGTAGGGGCAGACTGGTATGGAATGTGATTTGAGAAGAGCTAACAGAGCTGGTTATTCAAAATTATTTCTTCCATTGACTTATCACAGAGTCAAAAATTCTACCCATTTATCACTTCTTTGGGGATATTACCTCCAGAAATCATTTACACATTTATTTATTTCATTAGCAATCACATGGCACTTAGCAGAACTGTGAGAGATTGAGACATAACACAGGCATAGAGAAAACTCGCTTCAAGAGTATTGGGCAGGTGGATTCATTTGGGCAGGTGAGTCTCTGTAAAAGTAGATGAAAGGAGGGACACCTGTAAATGCCTTTTATTTATAAGTAATAAAAATAGTAATACAGACAAAAATAATGATGTTAAATACCCAAATAATTACATGCATAGAAAGATGAAACTAACTTTATTTTAGACTATCTCTTTTCCTAGATGCTAATCAAGCAGTTTTTTGCCCACACTGGGAGAAATTATTTCTCTCTTGATTTGAGCTCTAATGGTGGTGAGAAAGTATATGCAGGGAAATAGAAAGAATGAGTTTTCCCAAATAGCATGAGAATAAGTGACACGTTAGTATTCAAGTTTCATTTCCAATTCCTTAGTTGATTTTCTTTTGCAAATTGTGAGGAAGAAAAACCAGAGGTCTTTTTAAGTTCTCTGGTAAAACTTACTTTCTTTTTAATAATTTATCTGCCAGTAGCTATTTGTTCTATAATAATTCAAAGAATGCTGGTTACGCCAAAGGCCCTCTTTTTTTTAATAAAAAAGAGTATCTCTAGGATATATTAGATGTGCAAACTAAATTGAAGACTTTCAGAATATTAAACAACATAGCCATTTTGCTCGTAATCAATGTTGCCAATTAAAGCCTCCCTCCAACAACAACAACAACAACAATAAAAAGAAATGATCATAATTTTAAAATTGCACATAATGTTTTATATTATTATCTGGCCTCTAATAAAAACTGATGAAATTTCTACACAAATTGACACCATTTGTATGGAATAAATTGATATTATTAGATCAGTGACTTTAAAATATTATTAGTTAATAGAAAATTCAGATTGAAATTTTGCTAGTCTCCTTATGTCAGTCAATTCCTCCTTCACTTCAGAAGAAGCAAAATTCTACATATTACTATTGATAATAAATTAGATTGTGTTTCTCAAAGTAGGGCTGTAAACCATTTGTATCAGAATCACTTATTCTATTAAGAAGATAAAATATCAGGCCCCACATCTGAGACTTTCTCCCTGTAGGATTCATTCTGAAGTTTGAGAAACACTGCTTTTCATCTTTTAAAACAACTCTTATCCAGTGCAGAGTTCCACCCCTCAACATTCTTAAAGGATAGGCTTATAGTCTCTGCTTTAAAAATTCCACTGAAATGGAACAAATGATGTCATACATCAGCTATTTTTAAATAGGATTAATGGTCAGAATTTTTTTTCTTATACTGAGTCAAAATATATGGTGAAATTTTTACTTTCTGGTTCTAGTTTTTACCTCTGAAACGACAAAAAATAAATGTAATTCCTTTTTCATATGACAGTCCTTTAAATATTTCGAGATGACTAGTCTATTTTCTGTTTTTCTACCCTGGGATAAATACCTTCAATTCCTTCAACCATTCATTTTATACTATTTGCATATGCCTTTCATTCTTGTCACGAAGCCTGAATAGGTCCCAATTTGTCATTGTCACTCTTAAAATACGGTGCCTAGAGATGAACATAATATTTTTTTAATGTGGTTTTACCACTGTAGAGTATTGTGACACTATTGTTTCTTCCACTTGTTTAGAAAACCAGACATTCATAAAGTACCCTAAACATTTGCAGGCCTTTGTGACTATGTGTATTTTAAAATTTTACATCCACGTGTCACTGTAACAGCATATTGTGTTTATAGTAAACACAAAACCTCTAGAACGCTATCAAACCATCCCTACTGCATATGTTATACATAGAGTTAATTTTCTTATCTAAGACCAGCACTTAGGTTGTATTTCCTTTATGTAAGATTATATTAAGGCAGTAGCATGAGAGGTGAGTGTCGTGGTGGAAAAAAAAGATGATATCAATAGTAAACCATCATTTGAAGCATATTGACTTTCTAATCAAACATAATTTAATAATATCTATTCCACTTAGGTTTACTTCATATTTAATTTTTTTAATTGTGTTTTAGATTCAGAGGGTACATGTGCAGTTTTGTTACATAGGTATATGGTGTGATGGTGAGGTTTGGGCTTCTATTGAACCCATCACCAAAATAGTGAACATGGTAACACAATTAGTTTTATTCTTACCCTCCTCTTTCCCTTTTTGCTTTAAGAGTTTTTTGTTTTTGTTTTATCTTTGTGCCCATGTGTACCCAGTATTTAGTTCCCACTTATAAGTGAGAAATGCATTATTTTTTTTATTACTGCATTAATTTTTTATTATAATGGTTTCAGCTGCATACATGTTGCTGCAAAGGCCATAATTTTGTTGTGTTTTTTTTTTATTATGGCTATATAGTATTCCATGTACCACAATTTCTTTATCCAATTCACAATTGATGGTTGGTTCCATGTTTTTGCTAATGTGAAGAGTGCTGAGATAAACATATAAGTGCAGGTGTCTTTTTTTTTTTTTTTTTAGAATGACTTAGGATTCCTTGGGTATATACCCAGTAGTGGGATTACAGGGTCAAATAATAATTCTATTTTTATTTATTTGAGAAATGTCCAAACTACTTTCCACAGGGGAGCTTACATTCTCACCAACAGTATATGAGCATCTCCTTTTCTCTGCAACCTCACCAACATCTGATGTTTTTAGACTTATTAAAAATGACCATTCTGACTGGAGTGAGATGATGTCTCATTGTAGTTTTGATTTGCATTTTCATGATGATTAGTAATGTTGCGTTCCTTTTGTATGTTTGTTTGCCACTTTTTTCCCTCTTTGTTTTATTGTAAAGATCTGGAGTACGAGTCAGGATTAGGTACATAGGTAGTCTGCTTGCAGGTGAAGTTTGGGCCTCCAACTGGTTTAGGATCAGGCACACTTAGTGATGTTGTATGCTCCCCTTTGACTCCCCTGGCAGTGTCCCGCCATTGCGAATCCCTTTCTCATAGTATTATGATGGCTGTTCATGTTCTTTGCTCATTTTTTATGGAGTTTCTGTTTTTGTTTTGTTTTCTTGTTGATTCATTTAAATCCCTAACAGATTCTGTTTATTAACACTTTGCCAGATGCATAATTTGCAAATATTTTTCTCCTATTCTGTAAGTTCTCTTTTAACACTGTTGATAGTTTCTTTTGTTGGGCAGTTGCTCTTTAGTTTAATTAAGTCCCATTTGTCATTTTTGTTTTTGCTGCATTTGCTTTTGAAAACTTGGACATAAATTTGTTGCCTATGTTAATGTACTGAAGAGTATTTCCTAAGGATTTTTTCTAAGATTTTTATACTTTGGCATTTTACATTTAAGTAATTAATCCACCTTGAGTTGATTTTTGTATATGGTGGGAGGTAGGGATTCAGCTTCATTTTTCTGAATATGGCTAGCCAATTTACCCAGCACCATTTATTGAATAGGGTGTCCTTTTCACAATGTTTACTTTTGTAAACTTTGCTGAACATCAGATGGTTGATGGTGAGTGGCTCTATTTCTGGGTTCTCTATTCTGTTCCTTGGTCTACATGTCTATTTTTGTACCAGTACCATGCTGCTTAGGTTAATATAGCGTTCAATATATGTCAGTATATTTGAAGCCAGGTAATATGATTCTTCCAACTTTGTTCTTTTTTGCTTAGGAGTGCTTTGACTATTTGAACTTTTTTTTTTGCTTCCATATGAACTTAATAATTTTTTTCTCTGAAAAATGATGCTAGTGATTTGATAGAGATTACATTGAATATATAGGCTGCTTTGGACAGTATGGGCATTTTAAAAATATTAATTCCTCTTATCCATGAACATGGAATGTTTTATTACTTGTTTGTGTCATGATTGATTTCTTTCAGCAGCATTCTGTAGTTCTTGCTTTAGTTATTTTTCACTTCATTTATTAAGTGTATTTCCAGGTGTTTTGTTATTGTGGCTATTGTAAATGGGGTTGCATTATTGATTTGGTTCTCTGTTTAAATGTTGTTGATGTATAGAAATGCTACTGATTTTTGAAAATTGATTTTATATACTGAGACTTCACTGAAGTCACTTTTTTTTTTTTTTTTTTTTATTTGGCGTCTCACCCTGTCACCCAGACTGGAGTGCAGTGGCCGCTTCCGGCCACCGCAGCCTTGACCTGCTGGGCTCCGGCGATCCTTCCGCCTCAGCCTTCCAAGTAGCTGGAACTACAGGCGCGCGCTACCACGCCCGGCTGATTTTTTTTTTTTTTGATTTGTTGTAGAGATGAGGTCTCGCTTGCCCAGGCGGGTCTCGAACCCGCGGGCTCAGGCAATCCACTCACCTCAGCCTCCCAAGGCGCGGGATTACAGGCTGAGCCACCGAGCCCGGCTTGAAGTCACTTTTTAGGTATAGGAATCTTTTGGTGGAATTTTTAGGGTATCCCAAATATAAAATTATGTCATCTGAGAAGAGAAATAATTTGATCTTCTCTTTTCCTGTTTGGATACATTTTATTTCTTTCTCTTGTCTGATTGCTTTGGCTAGGACTTCCAGTACTATGTTAGATAGGAAGAGTGAGAGTGGACATCTTTGTCTTATTCTCGTTCTTAGAAGGAAATGCTTCCAAATTCTGCCGGTTAAGCATTATGTTGTCTGTGAGTTTATCTTAAGTGGCTCTTACTATTTTGAGGAACGTTTCTTTGATGCCTATGTGGTTAAGTATTTTTGTTGTTGTTGTTTCGAAGAAATGCTGAATTTTATCAAATGCCATTTCTGTATCTGGTGAGATGAACATGTGGTTCTTTGTTTTTAATTCTGGTTATGTGGTAGATACTGATTTTCACATGTTGAACCAACTTTGCATCCCAGTAGTAAAGTCTACCTGATTATAGTAAATTATCTTTTTGATGTGTTGTTAATGTACTTTGCTAGGATTTTACTGAGGATTTTTGTGTCTATGTTCTTAAGGGATATTGGTCTATAGTTTTCTTTCTTTGTAGTGTTTTTGCCATATTTTGGCATCAGGATGATATTGGCTTTATATAATAAGTTAGAGAGAAGTCCCTCCTCAATATTTTGGAAGAGTTTCAGTAGGCTTGATGTCAGCTCTTCCTTGTACAACTGATAGAATATGGCTGTGAATCCATCTGATCCAGTACATTTTCTGGTTGGTAGATTTTTTTAAATTGTTGAATTTTGTGACTCATTATTGGTCTTTTCAGGTTTTCAGCTTTTTCTTTTTTCAGTCTTGTGAAATATTATCTGATAAATTCAAGAAATATCATTTTAATGACTTCATTCAAGTCAATAATAAAACTATTGCAATTTAGGGAAAAGGTTAAAATCCTAGTGACCTCTAATGACCTCTTATCAGGCTGATCTAAAGTTTTGACTAATCAAAACTTTAACAAGTTTGTTTGACTTATATTTATTTGTGAATAGGTTTGAATTTTTTCATGTATTTGCTAGTTATATTTACTTTTTGATTACTAATTTTCTATATTTTAACAGCTTTACTGAGATATGTCATAGTCCACAAAATTAACTTACTTAAAGAATGCAATTAAGTGACTTTTAAAATATTCAATGAATTTTTGCATTCATCACTAAAGTTAATTTTAGAACATTGTCAATTACCTAAAAAGAAATCCCTATGCCCTTTAAAAGTGACTCTTCATTTCAACAACCCCAGAGACTCCTGGCAATAACTTATCCACTTCCTATCTCTATATATTTGCACATTATAGACATTTAAACTAAATGAAATTGTATAATATGTGGCCTGTTGTGCCTGACTTTTTTCTTTTAGTGTAATTTTTATAATGTCGATTCATGCTATACCATGTATCAGCACTTCATTCTCTTTTATAGCTGAATAATGCTGTATTATATGGGTATATCTCATTTTATCTATTCATTCAATTGATTAACATTTGGGTTGTTTCCAACTTTTGGCTACTATGAATAGTGTTGCTATGGACATTCCTATACATGTTTTTGCATGAACATGTATCCTCATATTTCTTGAGTATACAACTAGAGGTGAAATTGGTGGATCAATTATTACTTATATGCTCAACCATGTGAAGAAACATCAAAAGCAGTTGCATCATTTTACATTCACAGCAACAGTGTATAAGGGTTTCAATTTCTTCATATTTTCACCAACATTCGTTGTTATCATTTTTATTATTGTCATTCTAGTGGATGTGAAGTTGTATCTCATTTTGGTTTTTGTTTGCATTTCATTCATGTACGATGATGCTGATTTTCTATGCACTTTCTTGATGGTGTTTTAAGAAGCACAAATATTGATTCATTTTGTTTAATTTTGATGCTGCCCAATTTATTGGTTGAATTTTTGTTGCCTATACTTTTGGTGTCATATAAACTCTAAATAAAGATGATAAATTTTGTTATGTGCGTTTTACTACAATTACAAATTTTAAAAAATCAATTGAATGTAAAAATGAGAGATTATTTCTGAAGTTTCAATTCCATTACATTGGACTATATGTGTATCCTTTTACTAAAACCACACTGTTTTAATACTATAGCTTTGTAGTATCCTTTGAAATCAGGAAATGTGATTCTTTCAACACTATTCTTTCTTAACAGTGCTTTAACCCTTCCAGTTTTCTTGAGTTTCTATATGAAAATTAATATCAAAGACCATACAAGATTGTGATAAGGATTGTGTTACATATGTAGATAAATTTGGAGAATATTGTCATTTTTATATTTTCCAGTCTATGAATATGGGATGTCTTTTCAGTTATTTTGGTCTTAAATTTTTTTCACCAATGTTTTGAAGTTTTCAGAACCCAAGTTTTGCTATTCTTTTGTTAGCCATTTTCTAAGCATTTTATTTTTATGCTATTATGAAAGAAAATTTTTTAAAACTTCATTTTCAGATTGTTCATTATGAGTATATAGAAATACAATTGGTTTTGTATGTTGAGCTTGTATCCTGCAACCTTGTTGAACTTGTTCTAGTACTTCTAATATTTTTTAGTGTATTTCTTAGAATTTTCTATACACAAAATCATAAGAGATGTCTTTCTTTTTTGCTTTCACATATGGAAACCTTTAATTTTATTTTATTGCTTAATTGCCCAAGCTAGAACCTTCATGACAATGTTGACTAGAAGTTGTGAGAGTGACTATTTTTGTATTATTCTTTGTATTAGGGGAAGTTTTAAGTTTTTCTGAAAAACAATTATATGTGATTTTATCTGTGGGTATTTTATGTACCATTGGTCAAGTTGAGAAATATCCCTTCTATTTCTAGCTTGTTGAGTGTTTTCATCTTGATGGTGTGCTGATTTTTACTACTTTTTTTCTGGATATTAAAATATTAATTACACATCATTGATTCAAGTACTTTTTTAGCCTTGCTCACTTTCTTTTCTCTTCCTGGAGTCTGATAACATAGATGTTAGAACTTTTGTTATAGACACACAGCTCTTTGTGGTTCTTTTCATTTATTTTCAGTCTATATTCTTTCTGTTGTTCAGATTAATTTCTATTATTCTGTTTCCAAATTTACTATTCTTACCTTTGCTCCTCCATTTTACTATTGAGGCTACCAATTCACTTTTTATTTTAGTTTTTGTATTTTTAATTTATAAAATTTCCATTTGAGTCTTCTATATATTTATTTTCTATTTCTTTGATAAAACTTTATATTTCTTTGTGTGTCTATTTTTAAATTTAAATCCAGTTTGTAGCTACTTCTGAAAGCATATTTCTAATCACTGGTTTAAAATCTTTGTCAGATAATTCTGTCTTCCCTGGCATCCCCACCCCCGTGTTTTTTTTTCCCCCATCCATTTATGGTCTTTTAGCATTCAGTTTGAGATCTTCCTGGTTCTTGGTCTGATGAGAAATATTCTAATGAAATCTGGGTATTTTAGGTATGCTATTATGAGAATTTGTATCATATTAAAACATTCTGTTTTTGTTGGCTTTCTCTGATATCACTTTCCTAGTGGATAGTGAGATGTTAACTAGTTACTGCCAAATGGAGGTGGAAATCCACGATCATTAGTAGGTTATTTGTTGATTCCAAGGTTGTCTCCTTATAATTGTTGGTTATGGGTTCCAGCTCCCAACTCGGCCTTTACTGACACCATGGGGGTGGGAGGATGTATGGCATCATTACCACAGAGTAATGGTTAAAGTCTTGATTCTACCTAGACCTTCTCCAATACTATCCCAATGGAGAGGAACAAGGGTACCTCATTATATTTGAGTGGGAGTTCTGATTCATCGTCTCCATATCTTATACAGTGATATTATAGTGGAGGGCTAAGGAGAAGGGTGAATTTCACTACATTCCAGGCAACATCAAATTCTGGATCCTGGATCCCTACTCAGCCTTCCTTGATACCAATCTTGTGGATGGTTTGGGGCATGTTATCACAGCCTGGTGAAGGTAGATGCCTAGGCCCTACATCTTGGCTTTTTTAAAAAAATGTAAATAGGGATTAACCAAGAAAATAAAGGTTTTGTTTTGTTTTGTTTTGGGAATTTGACTGAAGTAGAACCATTTTTGTCTAAAACTTTTGTCTTGATAGTTGGCCACTTTCCTGGTCTCATGGCTAGAAAAAGCAAATTCAGGGAAGTGGAACTTTTTGGTTGGCACTTGTCTAAATTTTTGGATTGTCATCCTCTTCTGTTCTAAGTTTGGCTTATATGAGGCAAAAATAATACCCAAGGAACTCACCATCACATTGTTCCTTGAGTCTCAAAGTCCCTAGCCAGTCTGCCCTCTTCTCTCTGCCTTTCAGAGTCTTCTGTTTGTTTCACATATGCTACTCAGGGGGTTTAGTTTTACTTAGAAAAATAATATAGAAATGTATGCCTATTCCATCTTCACAGAAGCAGAAGACCACTAATCAACACTTTTTAAATAGAACTATTTACTCAGCAGCATGTTGTTTAGTATCCATGCCATTGTGTGTTGGGGGAATCTTGTTGGTGGCAATATTTATTTTTATTCCATTGTGGTCTGAGAAGATGCATGGTATTATTTTGATTTTTTGGAATTTGTTTATGCTTGATTTATGCCCAAGAATGCAATCGATCTTTGAATATGTTCCATGTGGTAATGAGTAGACTGTAGTTGTTAGGCAAATATTCTTCAAGCTGCTGAATGACTTCTGGGTCAACACAGACATCAAAACAGAAATAAAAAGATTCCTTGAAGCAAAAGAAAACAAGGACACATCTTATCAGAATCTTTGGGATGCCATAAAATCAGTGTTAAGAAGAAAATTTATAACATTGCATGCATACATGAAGAAAACAGAGCACAAGTAAACAGCCTAAGTCACACCTAAGGGAGTTGGAAATGCCAGATCATCAAAATCCTAATGTCAGCAGAAGAATCCAGATCACCAAAATGAAATCACAATGTCAGGACATAGAAGACAAAAATAACATAGAAAAAATCAACAACACACGAACTGGTTATTTGAAAAGATAAATAAGATTGACGGACCCCTGGCCAGATTGACTCAAAAAAAAGAAAGTCCAATATACACAATTAAAAACACAAAATGTGAAGTCACAAGTGACCCTGACCCTGAAAAAATTCAAAAGGTTATCAGAGATTACTATGCACACTGTATGCAAATAAACTTGAAAACCTAAAGGAATTGGAGGACATTCTGACATCACACAACCTCCCAAGGTTGAAATAAGAAGAAATTGAAACACTAAATGGACCAAAAATAATCCAGAAAATCGACTCAGTAGTAAGAGGTCTCCCCACCAAAAAAAGCCCTGGACCTATTGAATTCTACAAGAAATACAAGGAGGAGCTGCATACATACAAAGCTTTGCAGGCAATTGAGAAAGATGGAATTCTCCCCAAATTATTTTATAAAGCTAACATCACACTGATACCCAAACCTGGCAAAGACCCAACAAGGAAAGAGAATTATAGGCCAATCTCCTTGATGAACATAGACACAAAAATTCTCAACAAGATTTAATCAAATCAGATCAAACAACACATCTCAAGGATCATCCACCATGACTAGATGGGCTTCATTCTTAAGATGCAGGACTGGCTCAACATTCTCATGACCAAAATGTAATTCAGCTCATTAACAAATGTAAAACCAAGAACCACATGACTATATCATTAGATGCAGAAAAAACATTTGACAAAATCCATCATCCCTTCTTGATAAAAAACCTTGAACACCTCAGCATAGAAGAAACATTCTTCAAAACAGTAAGAGCCATCTATGATAAACCCATAACCAACATTTTGCTAAACAGGCAGAAGATGGTAGCATTCCCTGTGAGAATGGGAACAAAACAAGAATGCCACTCTCACTCCTTCTGTTCATCATGTGCTGGAAGTCCTAGCCAGAGCAATCAGGCAAGAAAAAGAAATCAAGGGTATCCAAATAGGAAAAGAGAAAGTCAAGCTATCCCTTTTTGTGGATGCTATGACTCTATACCTTGAAAACCCAAGGAAATCTGTCAAAAGCCTCCTCATACTGATAAGTTACTTTGGTAAAGTTTCAGTGTACAAAATCAACATGCAAAAAACAGTTGCATTTGTATACATAAGCAACAAGCAGGCAGAGAATTGAATAAAAACACAGTCCTATTCACAATAGCCACACAAAACTGAAATACCTTGGCATCCACCTAACCAGAGAAGAGAAAGACCTTTACAATAAGAACTACAAAATACTGCTCAAATAAATCAATATGATACAAATGGAAAAACATTCTTTACCCATGGATTGGAAAAATCAATATTGTTAAGATGTCCATCCTAACCAAGGCAATCTACAAATTCAATTCAATACCCATCAAATTACAGCATCATTTTTCTCAGACCTGGAAACAATAATACAGAAATTCATATGGAAACAGAAAAGGGCGTGAATAGCCCAAACAATCCTCAGCAAAAGAAATAAAGTGGGAGGTATCATGCTTTCAGACTTTAAACTTTATTACAAGGATATAATTAAAACAATCTGGTACTGGTACAAGGATAGACACATAAACCAATGGAACAGGACAGAGATTCCAGAAGCAAAAACACAGTCTCTCAAACAACTCAACTTTGACAATGCCCCCAACAAAAATTAATGAGGAAAGGAGACCACATTTAGTAAATGGTGCTGGGAAAAATGCCCAACCAAATGCAAAATAAAACTGGACCCCTACCTATCACCATATACACAAGTCAACTTTCAATGGATCAAAGACCTAAATGTAAAACCTCTGGGAATATACCCTGAAGAACTCAAATCACTCTATAAAAATGATACCTGCACATGTATGTTTATCGCAGCATTGTTCACAATAGCAAGAACCTGGAACCAACCATGCTGTCCATCAAAAGAGGACTGGATTTAAAAAATGTGGTACATATACACGATGGAATACTACGCAGCCATAAAAACGAACAAAATCATGAATTTCCCAGCAACCTGGATGGAACTAGAGTTTATAATATTGAGTGATCTCTCACAGAAACAAAGATCTGAGTATCACATGTTCTCATATAGTGGACCTTGAACATCTATTGTAATACTATAAGAAAAGGACTGACAGTGGTGGGAAACTATGGGGGGGGAAGGGAAGGGAGGTGGGATTAATGGTAGTCAATATTTGTCTGGGGATGGGGAGACACCCCTTATCAACAAGGGTGTCTGAATGATGCATATTTGTATACCTAATCCCTAACTGTACCCCACAATATTAAAATAAAAAATATTGGTTTAAACAACAACAAAAAGAATAACAAAATATAGCAATTATTTTCTTTTTTTACATTTTTAAAAAAAGTAATTCTTGTTAGGATTAGAGTTTAATATTTTATTTTCACATTGAAAACCAGTTAGATTTGCTTCAGCCTCAACGAGCGTGTTTATGCAAAATTTAATGAGTATGGCAGTGAGCCACACTTATTTTTTCTAAGCGAGTAAAAGGTTAAGGCTTCTGATTCAAAATTATACCCCAGAAGATTGCATCTATTTTTAATTCCATAAATAGTGATGAATATTACCAAAAGAAAAAATAATAAGTCGCAAAATACTTTATTTTTTAATTTTAAAAAAAGAATTTCCACTTCAATATTGCTAATAACACTGTAATCTTTCATGGGCTAATTAGCAATTTGTATTCTGTGAAATACCTGGTTATTTTTTCCTTTGCTTAATTTTTTCCTCCAAAGCTATTAGCCTACATTTTCCATATTAATTTGAGAAATTTTTCCTATATTACAGTTTTTGTGTCAGTGTATTTCAAATACTTTTCTGTTTTTCTGCCTTTAATTTTGTTTACAATGTCTTTTGACCTACAGAAATGTGAATCTTGTGTTAAGTAAATTATTTTTTCTTACTGTTCCTGCATTCAATTTCATACTTCTAAAGGCTTGCTAGACTAAGATCTGCCTCTATGTTTATCACAGTAAAATGCTCCTCAGTTTACAGTGGGATTATGACCTAATAAATGCATCAGAATTTGAAAATATCGTAAGTCAAAATGCATTTAATACACCCAACTTACCAAATATCATGGCTTAGTCTAGTCTGCCTTGAAAGTGCTGAGAACACTTACTTGCATCAGCCTCAAGTTGAGCAAAACCATCTAACACAAAGCCTATTTTATAATAAGTGTTGACAGAAAGGTCGTATGGGAACTCCAAGTACAGTTTCTACTGAGTGTGTATCGTTTTCCTGCCATCATAAAGTTGAAAAATCTTACATGGACCTATTGTGATTCAGTGGCCGCACATACTTTCACTCACATGAGGCTATAGGAATCCTCCTGCGCGCACTAGCCCTGCTATGCTGGGAAGACAAGAGGGAGCGACTCGCAGAATATCCCTCCTCCCAGTCGATGGATGGTCCAAGTGCACACGTGAAGCAGACAGACCTCGCTTGAGAACCACACAACCCACCCTGATCACCTCCCACAGGGCTCGGTCATGCCTTCACACTTTCAGGGCTTGGTCATGCCTTCACACCTTCACGGCACGTGTGGCAGGTCAGGCCAGTGCTGAATCCTGAGACGTTCTCCATTTTGCTGAGTCAAAACCTGCCTCCTGGTCAAGTGTTCAGGAGACTCAGAGCTCTTGAGCAGTGAAGACCACTCAGCTCTGGTGGGTGGCTGAGCCAGAGGACATGAGGCCTCTCTGCTGTGTGACTTTATGACCGCATTCCCAGACTCCAGCGACCCCCCACTCCTTCTCCAGACTCCTTACACCTCTCCACAGAATTACTCATTACACTGTGAGTAGACGTTGAGTAGGGCTAGGTGGTGGCATTTCAGGCTGAAATAGCAGCCGGCGCCATCACATAGGGGCGATGGGTTTCTAGAGCACAGTGAGTAATAGAATCAGGACGACGGAGAGTTGTATAAAGATGGACTATGGACAAGGCCAGCCAGGCATTCAAGGCTCAAAGCTTAGTCAACAGAGAGCAATTGACCCCTGAAGTTTCTTTCCCAGGGAGTGACATAATTGCAGATGAACTACAACAAATATGTATAAACTAATATGATATTATAATGAGCACTTTGAGAATGTAATGGTGGCATTGAAGGCATCTGTCTGGTGGTGGGAAGAGTTTTGAGGAGGTGGTAAGACAAAGCCCCTGTGATGGCAGTAGAAAGTTGGGGGAACTCCTGGGGGACCTCAGGGAAGAGGTGTCCCAGCCAGGAAGCTCAGTGGAATGAAGGGAGAACCCTTTGTGAGAAAGGTCAACCCTTTCAAGTTCCTAGGATGAAGGGCAGTTTTTGCCAGATCTCAAAGAATCACAGGTGCTTGGGTGTCTCCAGCTATTTGTACTTTTTTTGTGAACTTCTTGTCCATTTCACTCTCTTCCCCGCTGTTCTGATGGAAAGTGCTCAGCATGAGGAAAGCAACGTTCCAGGGTATTAGACCAGCAGCTCTCCAGGAAGGCGAGGCTGCAGCACTGGTCACACGAAGGGACGTGGAGAAGTCTGGAAAGCAGGGTGAGGGGGAGAAGGGATGGCAGGAGAGAGAGAATAACTTTCCATCCATTCCTTACAAAACCTCCCTTCTACCGGTGAGGGAATAGGTACCTACTGAGCACCCACAAGTGGTTCACCAGCAAGCCGATGGTTTCAAGTGAGAACCTAAATCAAGTCTCGCGGCCAGGAGGGGCTGAGCTGGAATAGCCCAGGGGCTTGTTGAGTGACCACAGAGAGAAGTGGCATAGGCATTTTTCTGAGATAAGATGTGAAAGCGTGAAGATCATCTGGCCAGGAGCTGATGGGGCCTGTGCTCTCTGCCAGTGATCGTGGTGCTTCCCGGCATTTCCATGTTATAAGAGCAGCAAGCAGCCTGGGAGACCTTCTATTTCTTCCCACGTTTTAATAATCAGTTGATTTTACAAATATAAAGAAATTATAGGCATCTTATAAAGAAACTTGTTTCAATATTAAAGTAATAATTTTGCTTCCTTTTATACTAGTTGCAAGGTAATAAGTGTTTCTTTTGCTGTTGGAAAAAATAGAGCATCTACAAAATACAACATATTCATAAGAATTTGCCTGAGATATGGGCAAATGTGTTTGTTTTGAACATTAAGCAAAGATATACAGTCTATACAATTTAACTGGGATACAGAATTTAACACATAGCAACAAAAAATTTTAAAACAATGCAAGATGTGTGACAAGTTCACATTTCTCTTTACCATTATCTGTAGTGGTACAATATGAGATGACACCATTCTTTTTTTCTTTCTTTGCAACAGGGTCTTGTTCTGTCAACCAGGCTGGAGTGCAGTGGCATGATCATGGCTCAGTGCAGCCTTGAACTCCTAGCCTCAAGTGATCCTCTTGCCTCAGCCTCCCACATCACTGGGACTAAAGTGATGTGTCACTGCACCCAGCTTCTTTTGAATGACTGCATGCCAACAAGAGGCTCATGTGTGTTATCCACAGAAGTGCTCTCTCTCTAATATCTAGTGTACGTTTTGCAATTCTGATAATGCCACATTTTAATATTTAATGTTCAGTGTACAATATAACTGCATCTTGTAATGCTGTATCTGTTTAAGTTAATGGGAAGGAAGAGAGCACTGTTGGACTCTCTTGTCCTACAAATGGCAGCTCTCTCTAAGCAGCTCATTCAGAGGTGACCACAGAGGTGCAAACTTACACCATCACTCTCCAGTGAGCTATCTTACCAGAAACCCCAGAAAGAGTAAGTGAACACTGAGACAAGCCTCAGTGAAATTCCCCAGCACAGTCCAGGACACACCCAAAACTCGTCCTGAGATGGCACCACCAGGTTCTGAAGGCACCAGCGGGTCATGGATGGGAGTGGCTGGTATGTGGTGGGGCTGATACTGGCCAGTGCTGAATCCATGCAGCAGCCAGCCTCAGAAAGGGTCAGGTCCTCGGCTCAGCTGCCATGAACGCAACACCCATTGCGTGGGCATCCAGCATAGCCCAGTGACAGCACACTGGACATGGGAACCATGCCAGAGTCTGGAAGCCACTTCTGTGGGTGGCACGCTCAGTGGGCAGGAGGCAAGGCCAGCCGGTCTCCTGCTCAGACCCACTTCACCTTTCCATGTTGTATGTCTTCCCATGGGGCTAGGGAGAGAAAGAGTTCTCTGAGCACACAAATGACATTCTACAGTTATGCCCAGGTAGGCGTCCTGTACTGATAAAAAAGAAAAAAGCTTAGGAAAGTTAAATAATTTGCATTAGAAACAACCTCTATCTGATTTCAAAGCCTGAGCCATAACCACTCCATTACACACATCTTTATAAGACAGAAGATATTGCCTGTGCTTTCTACTCTCAGGACTTCTGGACACAAATCGGATGAGCTGATGCTCAGATAGGGGCCATGGAAACCACAGTGTCCCACACATGCAAAGCATCAGGTTCTATCTACAAACCTGTTGCAAACAGGAAGCATGTACTGTTAACCCAGCTGTGTAATTGATAACCTATTTTCTTAATGTAGTTAAGATAGCGTAACCTATTCGAATGATGTAAAGCAGAATAATTCATGTAAAAAAGTAGAAGTAATATAAAAGAAGGGAGAGACATTGGAATATAAAGTCGTTTTTGTATTTTGCATTAGATGTAATGTCTTTAAAGTCAGCGGCTAGGACAGAATGGGCGAGGCTACGTATGAGGTAGTCAGTTCTCAACATCAGAGGAAGAAAATCGTTTACGTTTATTTAGAGAAGAGAAACAGAGGCACCACACACTGTGCTCTGGGAGGAATGGAACCTGTGTCTTCGAGTCCAGGATGCAGTAGTGTTCTTTGAGACTCACTCCACAGACAGCGTGCTGAGCCCTGTGGAGTGTCCTTGTCTCAACTCTGCACCATGGTGAGTGATGTCATCTTGATGGGTGGCTAAGTGATTGCTCGGGTCATGACCTTTGCCAAGGCCCTGCAACGGGAGCCTTCAAGTTGGTCCTCTGAAAGATCAACTGTCTGTGTATCAGATTTGGGAGCAATTTGATCGAACGTGATTAACTGGTGGCCAGCCCTCTTGCGGTGTCTGATGATACCGAGTCATCCTTAGCAAGACCCTGTTCTTCCACAGGAAGTGGAACACTGCAGCCTGGGAGAAAGCCCTGCCTTCATTCTGCAGTCTCTCAAGAGGTTGTTCAAACTCTGCACGTCCCCAAGATGGCTGGTCTGACCAGCTCCTGGAGTTACCTATGAGCCTCTGGGGTGTCCTGTCTAAGAAAGTCTGTGTCCCCGAGACTTTGCATCATGTCAGGTGGTCTTTGTTGACCATTGGCATATGATGGACGCCTGTCTCTGTTTATCTGGGCTCTGGGTCATGTGGCACCAGTTTGGCCTCTGAGGGGACTGGGAATGGGGAATCTGAGTTTAGTCACAGGTGCTCCACGCCTACACAGTGGCCCAGAATAAAAGCCCCGGACACAAGGCTCACGAGTAACGCTGGTTGCAGTGTCTGTGGGTCTTACCACCTGTTACCACTGGAGAATGGAGTGCCATTTATGTGACTCCATGGGAGGGGCTACTGCTGGGTGTCCCTGGACCCCACCCTGCACACTTTCTACCATGGCGGATTTCAGTCTTGTCCATCTGCTGTGACAGAGCCTAACCGCGAGTATTCAACTTCACTGAATCCTTCCAGAGTATCCTTGAGCCTCCAGATGTTCTCAGGGACCCTTGCACTTGGTGAATAATTCATCATCATCTACTAAGAGCTGGGCAATGTGTATGTCTCAGTTCACTGACCACAAGTAGAGAAGTTAATGAGGCAAGAGCAGATTTCTTGAAAATCTGTGAGTTCTCTGCCCCAACCCTCATGAGGGAGCACGTGCCAAAGCCCGACATTCAAGAGAAAGAAGAAACAGTTGGATCCTTGGCACCTGATGTGCTATTTCAGTCTCATAGCGGAGATGACAGAAAGCAGTTTAGGCTAAAAACAAAAGGTAGAGAAAGAACTGTGGCACAGAATTTAAAAACAGTGCGTTATCTTAATCGATGGAAAAGCAATGCCAGATACGCAGCATATGACACCCTCTGGCACTTGGACAAATATGCCGTATTTTACAAGCTTGTTAATTTTCATTTTGAAGTGCTGTTTAGCCACTTTCAATTAATGTTAAGAGAGGGATATAAAGTTAGAGACGAGAAGCATCAGAAAATCCAGGATTGACAAGTGATGAAATTCTAGCATAGTTTGTCAATTCACAATTTCCATGTGTGCGTGTCAGGACAGAAACTTAATGCTGAAACCCCAGAGCACATCAGGACTCCCTGAAAACAATGCAAAACAAAAAAACAAAAACCAAATATGTAAATGCAATTTCCTTGAAACCTATGAATTTCATAATTAATGCTCAGAAAATTGTACATCAGCTGGCAAGACCACCTAGCCATGGTCCCAATGTTCAGGCAGGACAATCCTTACGCTCCCTAGAGACTTTCCTCCTTATCTCTCTCTGTTTCCTCATCCACAAACCTTTCTTGAGCAACTACTGAGTGCACCAAATTGTGTTCAGCAACATAGACATATGGAGGAACCAGACCAAGGCTCTGCCTGGAGCTGCTCTCAGTCCCCAGTGAGAGACAAAGGTGCCTACAAGGCAATCAGGAGAAAGAGAGAAGAGGCAGCCACTTGTGCTGGACAGGCATTCGGGAGAAGACACCTGGAAGGAGACATGTGGAGTGAGGAGGGGAGAAGGGCACTGACTGCCATTCCTACTTGCTCCTCCCACTGCCCCCTCCACATCTATCCCCTGTTACCTGCCCCTCCCACCTGCCTCCTCTCACCTGCTTCCTCCACCTTCCCCCTCTCACCTGCCCCTCCACACCTGCCCCACACCTGTCCCTCCACACATGACCCTCCATACCTGCCCCTCTCACCTGCCTCCCACATCTGCACTTCTCCCTTGCCCCCAACATGCCCCTCTACAATGGCCCCTCCCACCTTCCCATCCACACCTGCCCCCTCTACATTTGCTCCACGCCACCTGCCCCTCCCACCTGCCCCCTTCACACATGCACCCTCCCACCTGCCCCCTCTATTTCTGAACCTCTCACCTGCCCCTCCCACCTGCCACTCCAGGTATCCGTTCTCTTTCATCATTAGTCAGTTCCCAGCCACTGAGCATGGGGTCTCCTGCAGTGAACAAGGGGGTGTTAGCATCACCAGCCCAGCCATGTGTAGGCACTTGGCATCTGTGAAGATCTGAATGGCTGTGTGGCACATCCATACACTCATTCAACAAGCATCAAATGCCAGGTGCTGGTCCTGCCTTCAGTGACACAGAACCCAAGCCCTGAGCCTGCCTTCATCTGTATCTTAACACCATCGAGACCTGATGACCAGCATATGGTCAGAGACTTCCAAAATCAGTGTGGAGAGGAGGAGGACATGCCAGGCGGTGAAGCTGAGCCATCTTCAACCTTTTTTTTTTTAGAAAGCAAGATTTATTGAGAGGACAGAAAAGCTCCCACAGTGGGAGGGGACCCGAAGGGGTTACCCCATCTTCAACCTTGGCGGACTCTCCCTGCTGCTGGGAACCAACCTGGCACCCTTGTGCCATGCGTGGAAACTCCAGGCCCCTCCTGGGTGCCGCACCTGCCTCTCCCAGATCCTGATCACTGTGTCCACCTTGGCCTCAACAGTATGACCTCTGTTTCCCACTTTGGGCTTGCTATTCTGACTCGAGTCCACCTCCCTTTCAGTGATGTCATTAATATAATTCCACCTGGGCTCTTTCTCTCAGAGTGCCCTAGTTTGCTTTCTTGGCTAAAAGGATAAAAAGTAGTTATTGCCAAAACGTTAAACCTTTGGATAAAAGGAACTTAATTTTTACAGAATACTTTTGCAGACACCCTATCTGAATGCAAAGAGTTAAGCACGATTCTACTAATGACCCGATCTCCCTGCTCTGATGGCTCATGAGATGTGGCAGGCGTGAGATTGCTTTCCACTGAGGGACAGGAAACACATGAAGATCAGCCTCCCTTCCTGTGCAAGGAGCCTCGAACGACAGGATGAAGCCACTGGCTTTTCTGAAGTTTCCCCGTACATCTCTGAGGGCTCTGTTCCAGCCCCCCTGGTGGGGAGGGCATTCAATATGTGTTCTGCTGCCGTCATCTCTTTCCACACAACATGATCTCACTATCCATCTGTCTCCTGTCTGTCTGTCTATCCATGAGGGGAAACCCCAAAATACCAGTATTTATTTAAAAATTGTGTATTTATTCTTACATGTTTAAACTTCAGTCACCTTCAGAGTATTCTCTGTTGGATGCAATACACCTATGGAGATGCTTTTTCTACTGCTCAAAACAGTTTTTGAACTTGATGCTTTTTAGTGCTTCCGCCATTTTTTGTTTCACCTCTTCCACATTGGCAAAACATTTTCCCTTGAGAGCTTTTTTCATCCAGGGAAACAAACAAACAAAAGAAAGTCGCTTGGCATGAGAGTGGGTGAATAGGGAGGGTGGGGCACGAGGTCAGGTCGTTTTGGGTCAAAAACTGCTGAACACTCAGCATGGTATAAGCGAGCGTGGTCATAAATCACCTATCATGAAATGGGCCAATAAATGGGAAGAATCTCCAAAAAAAAAAAAAAAGAGGATTAACTAAAGGTGAAAACATTATCGTACAACAATAGCTGGTACATGGGTGCCAATGGGGTCCTTAGAAAAATTACTAGGGGGGAAGCCAGCACTACAAGGAGTCCCTCCCCCTCCAAAAGACAGTTCTATTTTTTGGGGGTTCCCTCTCGTATCTATATAACGATTTATCATCTAGCTATCATGTATCTATCAAACTATCACCTGCCTATCTATCTGTATCTCTAATTTATGATCCATCTAGGTATCTATGTCTCTGTGTCTATGTTCATGATCTATCCAAGTCTGGAGGAACACAAGCACATGCTAGCTGTGCTGGAGCTTAGGCAAATGCTTTATCACTGCCTGAGGCTGAATTTTCCACTGAGACTTCTCCTTTGTACTTTCGTGTTCCTTTCCTAGTGATTGAAGTGACTGAATGGTCTAAGTAAACAAAAATTAATTTGCAAAATACAGTTTAAGGATCAATTTGGTTTGGAGAAAATGCTCAAAGAACTGCCTAGCTTATATTATTTCAGCATCACTACCCCAAAACCCCTCTGAACTGATAGTTCTTACCTGAACGAGCCACCTGCAGGACCTTGTGGTTGCATTAGTAACGTGGTCTCTTTTACCAGAGATGGCATCCACAGAACCAAAGAAATTCCTTTCCCCAGTGGAATCCTCTGCCGGGCCCTCAACCTCGAGCCATAACCCACGGGGTTGTCCCAATTCTCCTTGTCCCCAATCTCGCATTTCTGAGGCCCTGGCACAGATGTATGTTTCTGTGGATAACCTTCTGTCCTCTGGGTCTCCGCTTTGTCTCATGTCTTACCTAAGACCCCAGCCAAAGTGCCACCCCAACAGTGACTGTCACCCACCCTCCTACCGGCTTCCTTTGTAATAATGTCCACATCTATTGTTGCTATATGCACATTCAGATGGTTCGCATCTGCTGTCCATCTCTCATCCTAAGCTCTGCAAGGCCCTCGCCTGGTCTGACTAGTCATTGCATCCTTGGTTGGAACCTGCCTGGTGTGCACAAGCCCCATGGCCATGCAGACGTTCATCGCACCCACAGCCTGATGGGTGGGCGTCTGCGTTTCTCTCCTATCCAACTTCTGCTGTCCTCTGTTGTGTCCATGCACTGTGCCGCTCAGAATCACCCTCCACCAATGGGTGCCAAGTCCACGAGATTCTGGGGTATGGGTCATGTGATTCTGCCGAAATCCAATGGGCAAGCGGGCACTTCCAACAGGGAGAGCTTACAAGTATTTTATGACTGGTTAGTGTAGAAATTAAAGAAGTGCTTCACTAATGTGATTACTCATGACTAGATTATTACTAATTTCTCTTTAAAACACACATTTGAGCTTAAACAAAAAATTATCCTGTGGTTTCTCCAACTGACTATATCAAAACTAAAACTTGAACATACCTATCAAAGGATGGTTCTAGGCGGGTATAGTGGCGTGTGCCAGTAGTTCCAGCTACTTGGAAGGCTGAGGCGGAAGGATCACCTGAGCCCAGCAGGTCAAGGCTGCGGTGGCTGTAAGCATGCCACTGCATTTCAGCCTGGGTGACAGAGTGAGATGCCAATTCAAAAAAAAATTTACAAAAAAAGGATAGTTCCTCTTCCATAGATTATTTTACTGGA
Source organism: Tarsius wallacei (assembly GCA_963574415.1). NCBI lineage: Eukaryota > Metazoa > Chordata > Mammalia > Primates > Tarsiidae > Tarsius > Tarsius wallacei. The sequence continues at coordinate 45,826 of CAUYQG010109220.1, read as the reverse complement.
CAGGAAATATTTATTTATGTTTTTGTATTTTCGAGTCATGGGGTACATGTGAGGATTTGCTACATAAGTAAATTGCTTGCAGGTGAGGTTTGGACTTCTACCAAGCCCTCTTTTTCTCCCTGGTAGTAGACCTGGTACCCAGTGTGTGGTGTGTGCCCCTTCCCCTCTCCCCTCTAGAGGTGCCCAGCATCAGTTGTTTTCATCTTTGTGCTCATGTGACCAATATTTAGGGCCCACATATGAGTGAGAACATGTGCCATTTTAGTTATTTCATTTCCGTGATTGTTCACTTTGAATGATGATCTCCAGTTGCATCCATGTTGCTGCAAAGGTCATGATATTGTTAATCTTTATGACTGCATGGTATTCCATCAAGCATATGTACTTCATTTTCTTTATCCAGTCTACCTTCAATGAGTATCTGGGTTGGTTCCATGTTTTTGCTATTGTGAATAGTTTTTTCTTCCTTTCAATTTTTAAAAATTTTTGAGGGCAGGAAGTAATTAAAGAAGTATTGTACTTTTAGTCCTTACTATGTAACATATGCCACAATGTATTTATAATGTAACAGTAAAGAATAGCTCTCTCTTACTAAGTCTCTAGTCCACAGGTAGGTAAACCACAGCATCCTGTGTGCCAAATCTGGCCTGCTGCCTGATTTGTAAAAATAAAGTTTTATTGGCAACAGTCATGCCCACTGATTTGCATATTATCTATGGCTGTTTTCCCCCTACAACAGCAGAGTTGAGTAGTTGTGACCGAGACCACACAGCCCTCAAAACTAAAATATTAAATATTTGATCCTTTGCAGAAAAAAGGAGTCAATCTGTGCTCTTTACCATTTTACAGCAATTTAGAGTAGTCCAACTGTTATGTACATATTCAGTTTTTTTAACTTAAAACGAAAGCAGGAGACTTCTAACACATCACAAGTTAAACCTATCACCTGTGGTACCCAGCAATTCACTGAATTGGTGGAAAGAACACTCGAAGCTGGGACGTCTTTAATCTGGTTCTGGACTTGCCTAGAGCAAGTCACACAAGACCCCATGCCTTGGCTCTCTCACTGTAGGTGAGAATTCCACCATGCAACCTCTGAGTTTAGCTTCACCATCAGTGATACGGAACCCGTCAGAAGCACATGCTTTGGAGTCCAGAGGATCTGCAGTGTGCCAGAATGCAGCAGTGGACAGCCTCTTGGATGGTCTTCACACTGCAGTTAGCAAATGATAGTTGTTAGCACACCTGGCAAAATGCCTAGGGAGGGCAGGGAGAGGAGACCCCTGTGGGGTTGCTTGCTTCATTATGGCTTCCCTGAGGGTCCCTCTGGTCAAGCCCAGCTTGGTCGAGACAGCCTACAAATTCATAATTTACTTGCAAGAATTCTGGGGAAAAAACATGCAGAACTAACCTTTGTACTAGGTCAGTCATAGGGATTTCCTTCCATCTCTGACTTTTCTGAGATACGCCTTCGGCTAACTCACGGAACCCATACTGTGTGCAGAATTGCTGACAAAATTATTCTGTTAAATATACCTATGTGTGCTGCAGGGAGGAGTGATTTATGAAGATAATGTTCAATAACAATTTGGCTATGAAGAACTCCTGGGTAAGAACTATCTAACAAAATTAAATGCAATGCAAAAAGAAAGTGTGCCAAATGAATTAAACATAGCTCTGTTGGAAAATGCTGGTGGATGTAAAATGCTTTTTTTTTTTTTTTAAACAAAAGGAGAATACTTGAAAACTTGTCTTGTGTGTATCTCTGGATGTTATAGTGTATATACATAAGGTGTTTGGATGTTTCTCTCATGTACATTTTAAACAAGGTAACATGGTACTCATTTTGTTTGTACAGCCTCCTGTGTACACACACATACACACACACACACACACACAACTACTTTTGGCATTGAATCATGGGATCCAGAGATAAGATAATTGTTCTACTTTCTATCTAGTATCAGAATGTCTTCTACAGAATGTCTTCCAGCAGTGCCATAAGCTCACTTTCCATATGTTTAAAGTATTTGTTCGGATGAGTACACAGTGGATCACAGGTGACCCTGAGTCCGAATGTGCTGTGTTCCAGCCTAGACACTAGTGTGCTAACATGTGACTTAATCTGTGAGACTTGGATCCTCACCTATTATGGGAGGTTGTGCAAAGGATTGCAGGAGATGATGCATGTGAAACACCTGATACGGTTTCTGCATCAGGAAAATGGACAAAGTGACATGTGTTGAGATAGACGAAGATGGCCTATGATCTAAGGGAACTCGGCTCCTTGGAGAGCTCAACGGACAGCACTGCTATCTGGAATCGAGCACCTGAGAGAGAGTCCTTCATAGTCCGATGTCTACGTTTACCAGAACCTCCTAGGCCCTGAAGCCCATCCCAGGTGTCACCCACTTAACGAAGTCTTTCTGGTGTCTTTAAACATGCCCTCCCTAGTCTTACTATCACAATTCTTCCTGTGCAGTGTCTTGTAGGGGTGTGTCATATTTTATGATGTATCACAGTCTCACCCTGTCCCTTTATCTGACCATATGCTCTTGATACTGCACAGATTTTCTCCTTTGTTTTTAGATTTTTTAAATTGAGACATAATTCAAATATACGATTCACTCTTTCAAGGTATACAATTGTGTGGTTTAGTATATTCACAAAGTTGTGTGATAATCACCACTATGCCATTCCAGAACATATGCATCACCTATAAGAAGCTGTGCATCTATTAGCAGTATCCTCATGCCCTCCTGCCTCAGACATTGGCAACTACTAATCTACTTTCTGTCTCTACAGATTTTCCTGTTCCGGGCATTTCATATAAAAAGAATCATATCTACTATGTGGTCTTTTGAGTCTGGTTTCTTTCACTTAACATAATATTTTCTCCATGTTATAGCAGGTATTTCATTAGATGGATAGGCCACATTTGTTTGTCCATTCATCAGTTGATGGACATTTGAGTTGTTTCTACTTTGGGGGTATTAATGCTTCTGTGGACATCTGTGTACAAGTTTTTGTGTGGACACACATCTTCATTTCTCATAGGTATATACCTAGAGTAGAATTGCTAGGTCGTATGGTAACTCTTTTTAACTCTCTGTTTAACTTTTGAGGGATTGCCAAACTGTTTTGCAAAGTGGCTGCAACATTTTGTGTTCCCACTCATGATATTTGGAGGGTCCAGTTTCTGCAATTCTCACCAACCCTTGTTTTCATCCATTTTTTTCAATTACAGTCATTCTAGTTGGGTAAAAAATTGTATCTCATTTTGGTTTTGATTTGCATTTCTCTCATGACTTAAGATGTTGAGCATATTTTTATGTGTGTGCTAGGTGATTTGTATACCTTCTTTGGAGATCTGTTTATTCAAGTCTTTTGCCCATTTTTAATTTGGGTGGTCTTTTTTTTGTTGAGTTGTAATAGTTCTTTATATTTTGGACACTAGACTCTTCTCAGATATGTGATTTGCAAGTATTTTTTAAAATTATTCTGTGGGTTGTATTTTCTCACTTTCTAGATTGTGCCTTTGGAAGCAAAATAGATATTAATTTTGATAAAATTCAATTTATCTGTTTTTTCCCCTTGTGCTGCTTTTTCTGTCATACTTAAGAAACCATTGCTGAAACCAGGGCAAGTAGGATCCACTTGATTTTGTATGTCTGTTTTATAAAGGGTCAGCTGACTGAAGTTTCTGATTCTTGCTTGTTAAATAAATATACACAGGTGTAAGGACATAATGAAGTGCAGAGTCCACATTATTAAACTTCTGATATGTCTAATTGATGAAATAATCTAGGCTTTTGAGAGTTTAGGACAAAATTTGCATGTATCCCAAATCTGTGGATGTATAATTGCATCCCTTTCCTGTAAAACTATCCAAATTTGAATCAACAGCGATTACAGAATTAAACTGTACTTGACAGAAGATGTCCTCTCATTTAATTCAGTCCTTAAAAACACTCATGAAGGAGGTCATGTGATTCCCTACTCCAGAGGAGATGTGAAGCAAAGACTTGAATGATTTCCCAGCACTTGAGGAATATACACCTCCACACCACTAGAAATAACGGCAGGAGCAAGGCACAGATCTTCTATCCAGTGCTCATCCTTTTTTAAAATCCCTTAGTCTGGAGCTGAGAACGACACTTGCCACCTTGTGCCACAATTTGGGGAAAACCTGCTCAGCACAGTGATGTGATTTAGAGGCACTGAGATTTCTCTTGCCATACAGGCTTAATGAGAAAAATAAATCACAAACCCATTCAAACAAAATCCCAATGAGGTTCAGGTCAGGTCTGTGACCCCTCCATGGGTACTGGTCACCTCACAGCCTAGGGATGACACCCCGCAGGCAGGCACTGAACCATCAGCCAGCATGTGGCCCCAGGGTGGTACATGGATGGAACCCCACAAACACTGATCATGTGGCCTCCCATGCCTAGGTGTATCAGGAAGGGGCATCTCAGGAGAAAGGACAGGTGTGTGACATAGTTAGAAGACAAGGTGTTGGGAACCAGTACTTGTGTGTGACCCTGGCCGTGGCATGTGTAGCAGGGGGACACTTTCCGCTTATGTGTGTTTGTAATTTGGAGTGGTGTCTCTGCTGTTTTATGCCAACGCTGCTTTGGTTTAATTGTTTATTTTCTTCCATCTTTCAGTTTGCTGTGAATAAAAACCATGCACTCAAGAGTTAATTCCAGAGAGTCTTCTCCCAGGTGGAAAGGTCAGAGGATGCAGTCATATGGGACATGGTGAGCAGCAGTGGGCTCTTTCCAAGCCGCATCATCATTGCAAGGCTAGAAAACCACAGGGACACCAGGGCCTCCTGCCAACATCATGGCTTCCTGCTTCCACTGTGTGGTCACGGGACCCCATGAGGCAGCACCTTCACTCTGTATATCCACCCAACTTCCTGTGAACCTCTCATGACTGCATCCAGGAAGGTTTGCAGGTTCAAAAACAAATGTGGGAAGAGCACTGATCATCTAGAGTCCTGAGATACAGCTGGCACATGGACTTACGAGCTTACAGCCTGATGTTGTTGATTAGCTGCAAGCGGACTTACAGGCTTACCTCTTTGTATTCAGTGCCTGACAACAAAAAAGTCCTTATCGATGTTTTTGGATAAGTTAGTGTGTAAATAGATGGGGAGTGCAAGCCATGCCACTTACCTTCTTCTCTTTCTTTCTGTCATCATCATCATTGTAACCACCACCATTTAAAATTTTTTTCTCTCCCTTCTTTCTCCTTTTCCTCTTTCTTATCTTCTTCACCATCACAATCACCTCCACCACCATTGTCACTGTTAGCATCCTCATCACCACCAAAATTATCATAATCCTCACCAAATCATCATAATCACCATTACCACCATCATCATAAGTCCCATAACCATCATCACTACCACCACCATCATCATCATCACCACCTGTATCATGATCATTAATCACCCTCGTAATCATCATCACAATGTCATCATCCTCTGCATCTATCATCATCACCACCATCCTCATCATCACCAAAAGCATAATTACCATCACCATCGCCATCATCATCATCACCATCGTCATCTCTATCACCACCATCATTACCAAAATCATCATCATCACCAAAATCAATCATCGTAATCATCACCATCATCATCATCATCATCATCATCTCCACCACTATCATCATCACCATCACCATCATTGTTATAGTCAGCACCATCACCAATACTATCATCACCAAAATCATCATAATTGCCATCATCACCACCACAACTACCATCATCATCATCATTGTTACCACCATCATCATAATCCAAAATCCAAATACCAAAATCATAAACATCACCATCTGCCTCATGATCATTAATCACCCTCATAATCATCATCACAATATCATCATCATCCTCATCACCACCACCATCATCATTATCACCATCATCACCATCATAGTCATCATCTCTGCCACCATCATCATCACCAAAACCACCATCATCACCAAAATCATCATCACCATCACCATCATCAGCTCCATTGCTACCATCACTATCACCAACAGCATCATCACCAAAATCATTGTCATCATTACCAACATTATCATCATCAACATCCTAACATCATCATCAGCAGCAGCATTATCATCATCACCATCTTAACAATCATCACTATCATAATGATCCCCACCATCATCATCTCCATCCACCACCATCACCACTAAAATCACCATCATCACCACTATCGTCATCACAATCACCATCATCATCCCTATTACTATCATCACTACCATCATCATCTCATTCTTCCTCTCCTCTTTCTCTCATGCTTCTTCTCTCCTTTCTTTTCCTCTTCTTCTTCAGCATACTGTATACAATAAATACTGACCACCAAAGACTAGTCTGGAAAATTGTATGTACTGTATCTCATTGCCTCCTCTCATCAGTTATATATGAATGAGACAACTTGGGTTTAGAAAGTTTGAGTGAGTTGCTCAAGGTCATTTTGTTATGAAAAGGCATGTTTTTCTGATCCCAGAATCAATGTTTTTAACTACTCCCTAAGTTCCCTTGCAATAAACAAAAGAAAAAGTATGTCTATGTGTATTAAAGAAACACCAGCTCTTGAGTAATTTAAACAAAGGGTGAGAGTCCACTTATTTCAATGGTAAGCTGAGAGATCACTGAATCCACCCATCTCATTTTAGAGGCGAGAAAACAGTGGCTCAGCTGAGGCAAGACACATACCTATAGGGTCAGGGCCTATTTCAGCCTTTTTGGAAGTGAAGCAGCCACTAGGACCCTGGGAATAGTTGCCTGGCGACTGAACAAGCCAAAGTGTCATCATCTTGCACCCCTGCGTGGTCTTATTTTACTTCCCTTGTTTCCTTTTGCCTGATTTTCCTTATTACTTGTTTTATTAAAACCTTGTTTTATTGTATCATAATAAAGTCTTTCCAGAACAAGGCAGGACACAAGTAAACATGGCAGTGAGATACGCAAATCATACCCAGGGCCCCATGGGCAACCATGTGTCCTTCACAGAACATGTGCTCTTCCTGGACTGCTCTCAGTTCTCTATCAGTCAAACGCCTATACATTCATCAAGTCCATTCCAAAAGTTTCCTGCTTGGTGAAACTTCCAATTCCCGCAAAGATCAGCAGTCCTCCTCCAGATTCTGTCAGCACTTGGCGAATCTCTCTGTGATGTCATGGCCCTACATTACATTGTAATTGTTAATTTCTTATTCACTCCTCCAGATGGAGCACAAAGTTCCACTGAGTGTCGGGACCCTGGACATGACATGGTGCCCAGTCCATAGAAGACGCTCAAGATCTAGAGTCTTGAGATACAGCTGACACACGGACTTACGAGTTTACAGTCTGATGCTGAGTGTAGAACAGTAGGGTCTTGGAGTGCAGTGGCAATTCTCGCTCAGCACCCTGACATGGCAGCTGAGGGCTTACGCAGCATCACCCACATCTAGGCCACTCAAGGAGTTGAGCTTTCTGGATTCCCACTGCTTGGTGGCTCTAAATCTCCTGATGTTTCAGGGTAAGACGATAACAGGAGGGTCATACTACAACTTCTTTTTCATGCCTAAGAAACCCAGAAATTCTCTTGGCAGCAGGCCCACAGACTATCCCATTCTGCAGATTAGTCCGACCAAACTAGGTGTTCCCAGATTTGCCTGGAGTTCTGGGCAGTTTAGCATCAGACACTACGTGCCTGGACATGTATGGGATTTCCAAGGACTCACAGAAGCCCGATAGTTCTGTGTCCTGGGATGCACTCTGACCAGGGGCAAACCCATGCCCCAGAGGCAAAGTGGTGAGGGAATGTAAGGGCATGGACAGGAGAGAGTGGAGCAGGCCAGAGGTTCAAAGAGGAAAGGAGGTGAGGGAGGCAAGGTGTGGGGTGTGGGGCTGAGGTGACCCTGGGTCTCTTTGCACTTGTCCTCACACTGGTTGCTTTACATGGCCGTTTCTGGATGATGAAAGAAATGAGTGCCTCGTGGTGCTACAGAGGTGTGTGGGAAGCCACGGCAGACACTTCACCCAGAGAACACTGCATCTTAAGATGCATGGCTAAGTGGCTACTCTGTGGAGTCAACACATGGCACGTGGCAAAAAGCGTTGCCTCGCAAGGAGTAGAGGCAGGTGGGTATGTGCTACCTCATGTACCCCACATCACACGACATTGGCAGCTGCTTGATGAAATGTACCAGCGGCTTTTAAAGAAATTTTAGTGAAACAGCAAGGAAAAATTAGAAATTCATGACATGTCTCCATAGCATGGATTTGGAGAAAATTCATTTAACCCTTTGAAGCATCCTGCTGGGATGCAGATGGTTTTGTTGATGTCTCTGAGTAGGACAGGCAGATGCAGGGCCCACATCAGACATGCTGGGTCAGAGGCCAGGTCAGAGGCTGGGTTGAGGGCCAGGAGGGAGTGCTAGGTCTGTGAGTAGGCGAGGTTGTGGCAGGCGACTGGCTGCTGGCCAAGTGGTTTCTTAGCTCCGATAGCTCAGGTTTGCCACAGGAAGCTGTCCTTTTTTGTCACACTAAATGTGCTCTGTGTGCTCAAGGCAGCTGTCAGAACTTCCAGAACAGAGCCAAGAGCTTTCCAGCTGGCCTACATCACTGCACACAGCCATATCCTATTGAGGCACAGGCTGCATGGGGAGCTCGTGGCCTAGTGTCTCTCAGTAATGTCTAGAATTGCTGGGTCTAACTTATGCAAGGAAGCCACTTCTGTCTACGTGATGCACTGCAGGTGGTCAAGCACAACGGCTTTTGCCATGTTCTCTGCCACTCACCATCTCCACCTTCAATCGCCCGGGGCCCAGCTTCAGGGCAGGAGGCTAGAACACACCCAGGATCCAAGTTTCTACTCTGTCATTGTGGAGCACCACTCAAGGCATGTGGGTCTGCCTCATCCCCAATATGGCAGTCATCATCCCCAACACAATCATCATACCCAACATGGCAGTTGTCATCCCTAACACGGTCATCATCCGCAATATGGCGGCTGTCATCCCCAACATGGTCATCATTCCCAACATGGCAGCCATCATCCCCAACATGGTCATCATGTCCAACATGGTGGCCATCATCCCCATCATGGTCATCATCCCCAACATCTCCACCAGCTTTTCCCACATGTGTATCTGCTGCACCCTGCACAGAGCTGATGTGTTTTCCTCATCCCAGTCATGCTGACTTCATGCTTGGCACCAACAGTTCAGGTCTGTGGGGAGCTCTGGGAGCCAGGTGGCTCTGGGTGGCACAAGGGGTGTGAGGGGTAAGGCTGAAGGTCACCAGAGTCAGGGGAGTTCTGACACTCCCAGGGCCATGACCAGCAACCAGCCCACTAGCTCTGGTTCAGAGACTACAGAAGCCTGTAAAGCATGCCACTCCCCAGAGGTCCCTCTGTTGTTGGGATGTGACAGCAACACAGCTCATCTACACATCTCAGCCTCTGCAGAACCAGCTGGAACTGGAATAGAGTAGACTGTCAACACGTATCTGCTGCACAGAATTCCCCCAGATAGATTCCACTCTCTCTTTGAACAAACACACACACACACACACACACACACACACACACACTCACACACTAAATGAAAGTATAGGATAGAAGTGTAAAATTTCAGAAATCATTATTAGACTCTGTTTTAAAATGACTTAAAAAATAGATTTGGCTTAATCTAACCAATTAATAAAATACTGGAAAAGGGTATGAATTCTAAATGAAGCACCACTTAATCTCAACTGGCCAGAAATTTTAAAGACCACAGCATTTTGATGCACTTATGTGATCAGTTGAAAGTAAGCTCTCTTCTATGAGAGAATTCCAGAAATTAAAGGTACCTTTACAGACTGACTGAACTTTTTAAAAATTCCACCAAGGTTTCTCCAAGTATCTTGACTATTCAGGGCTGCTCTGGGCCCAATTTGGTCCATACCTTTGCAATTTGTTCCATACTTTCTGGGGACTTTTCTGCTACTAGTTACAAGTCATCATGAATACAGCACAAATGGCTCTCCCTTCGGGAATCACCCCTATGAAAAAGAGTATGCCTCTAGCTGTCCTTAGGCGGGAGGCGCCTTCCACGCATAATCTGCAACAGACCTACTCAAGGTGTTAATGTTGCAGAGAATCAGACACTTTATTCTTTATTTCATCCAATTTCCTGAAAGCTTCTACCATACTTCTCCGGAAAAGGGCGAATCACTGGAGTGTTCACGTAAGCATCTGTTTTCTGCCTTTCTCAGAAAGTTGGCTCTAGAACATAAACACCCGAATACACAAGTAGTAGTCTGACGTTTTGTTTGTGTCTTCCATTATTATGAGAAGATTAGTCTACTTTGTTGTGGTTGTGTTCTGGCTTCAGAAGAATGAATAATAATGACCGCTAAATTTAGGAAGGAAGTAGATTAATTGAAAAGGCTCTTATCATGGAAACGCAGCCTCACCTCCCTTGCCCATGAACGTCAAAGGGGCTCCCTGTTCTGTCTATAAGGCTCAGAGATACATCTCCTAATCAGCCATCCCTGTGTGCTTGTGTAACCTAAGGAAGATCAACCAGAATCAATGAAAAAGTGGAGTATGGATTTACTTACAAGTGTGTAATTTTAAGAATCTATTTGCGTGAATATAAGATGTATTCTTCATGTCAGCAACCAGGGGAGAGGGCTTGCTAGAAGCCCTAACTCACCTGCATGTGATTTACTTATGTAGCAAATTCTCACATGTACCACAACTCTAAAATAAGAAATAAAAAATAATATTAAAAAAAGAATGTTGTTTGTATGAACATAAAATGAACCCCCCCCCTTTAAAAAGTGATTAAAATTACCTGGCATTGACTGCACCTCTATTACAGGACTGTCTATCATTCACAGGGCTCAGTGAAAAATAAAAACACACATCCCTTGTTCAAAAATTATTCAGGATGCCAAGATGGCAACAGCAGAACATTAGGCCAAGCATCGGGCCCCCTGGGTGTGAGTCTCAGGCCAGTGAGGCTGGCTGTCATCGCTCGCTGATGGTTGGGGGACAGGGAGGGCTGAGCACCTCAAGCCTGTATCCTTGGGCATCAGAAAGACATCCCAGAAGCCAAGGAGCCCGGGACCCCACAGTGAAGATGTAAACTTCACCTCCTTCCTGCGGGTAGTTTTCATTCAAAATTAACAAGCCAGAGCCTTTCGGCTGGTCAGAGATGAATTTTTTATTATTCTACTTACTAAAGTGATATAAATTTATTATTAGCTGTAACCCATGCTCAAAAACAATCACTGTCAAAATAAGGTTCAAGCTAACTTCTACTAAAAGTCAATGGTTTTCCTGTTGTTCACTCTGTCCCAATAGTAGGCAGATATTTGCTTTTACTTCAAGCAAGATAATCCCTCTACTAGCCTTGACACAAGTAGATCACACAGTTGTCTTCATCTTCCACAACATATGTGCAAGGGCTACCAGTAAACACATTCACTACAATTCATTGTATTTTTCCTTTTTCTTTGCCTAAAGCTATCACACAGGAATCATTCAATTTTATTATATATTTGGCTTGCTTTTTAGTCACCAGAGTTTACTGAAACGTGTATTTCTTATATTTCCCAGTGTTTAGAGATTGTGTATTTCTTCCCAAAGAAGGAATATGAATGGAAAATTACTGCCTATTTAAAGTCTAGGCCATCCTACTGGACTTCAAATTGCCACTGACACACTTACATGAAGAAAACACACCTGCCTGCCCACAAGACCTCTTAAGAACTACCTTCTGGGTGCATGATGGAAACAATCCTCAGGGTCATCAGGTGTACATCACATGCACACACAGCTAGCTCCCTGATGCCTTGTGAGATGAGATTCGCATACCAACCCACCAGTTCACCCTGGAGAACCTGATGCTCACCGAGCTTGTGCTGCCTTGAAGACAGGCGATTCCTTCTGCTAAAGGCTCTCCTTGAATCTTCCTCTGCCACATTTCTTTACACAGCCAAGAGGTCTAAACTTTTTTAAAAGGTCATGTTCAACTTCTCTGGATCTATACTCCCCAAACTATAGCGAAGGACAGCTAACTGATCAGGTGGCACTAAATTAATAATTAAGACAAGGGACGAAACTAAGTAATGACTTGAATAAGAATAGTTCCAACAAACCTGAACTACTCTGCAGAGACTGATGACCTTTTAGGTAAAACCAGCTGAAATCATTCCAGAAGTCGTAGGGAGTGGTGTGCAGCTGAGTAGAGCTTGGCTGGTCCCTTAACCCAAGCTCAGTCTTGTCTGTAAAGCTGCAAAGAATTATGTAGCAATGATGCCCTAAGTGATAAAACCTGAGAAATGCCAATGCAAGTCCCCAAAAGGTCATTTCACTTCCTATTTAACCCTTGCCTTTTCCTTACTGAGATCTTTGGAGTTGTAATTCCATAGTATTAGGGAGGATGGAAGGCAGGCCCTGCTCTCAGGAGAGGGTGGCAGACGTGGTGTCCTGGCTCTGCTGTGAGCCGCCTGCCTGGGATTTTCACTATGGAGACATTTGGTTTAGAACCACTGCCCATACCCAATTCACCCCACAGCCTGAAGCCTGTTCAATTGTTCAAGACATGTTTAATTTGGTTAATAAGCATGACTGATTTTGTATAATAGATTTTCCACCTTTTAAAAAAACTTTTTCCTTGATAATCACTTTGTTTAGATACATATAACAACATATACTACAACACAAAAGAGAGGAGAATTCTGAAAATATAATTCACAGTTAAATTAAGAGAGAGAATAGAGAAAGATGGTCAAACTTAGTCTTACTAGTTGAAAAAACAAGGGGACAAACATGAAGCTTCAAATGGTGTTCTTTAAAGATTTTAATTTCCCAAGTGGAAAGTTCTTCTTTATGCCACAGCATGTATTGAGCACCCACAATGTGCTGTGTACTTGAGGGCCATCGGGCCAGCCCTGGGCATGCCCTGGGCAGAGCAGGCTCAGCTCTGGAGTCTTGGAATTCTCCCTGGGTAGTGCCCACCTGCCTGCCTGCCTGCTTGCACAGTGTGTTCTGGAGCTAACTGTGTGACATCAATAATGCCTGCACCTGGGACTCAGAAGGGTCCCCTGCTTCACTTAAGGCCCTGCTGTCACCGTCGTGGGATTCTGAATAATTTTACCTTTGACTCTCACGTTTTGCAAATGAAGTGCCCCGGGGATGATGGAACGTGCCCGTGAACAGAGGACACAAGTGCAATGAAATGCCAACTCTTCTAGCCCCTCCATTGGCACACAGTGGTCACATGTCCTGTTCCTGTGTGCTGAGTCTCATGGGCCCATAACTGTGGCCTACAGCAAGACCTGTAGCATAGAAGATTGTGTGTATGTTGGGCAGGTGGAGGCGTGGCAGCCCCAAGAAGCCATGCTTTCCCTTCTGCTCAGAACCAGCCCCAAATGCACAGAGAAGCTAGGGGTGTGTATGAAACATGGATGACCAGAGAATCCCATGGCATCCTCTCCAACCCCCTTTACCCTTGTGTTGCCTACTGGTGATGAAAATGATGACAACAACGCAGAGGAAGGATAGGGGCCCAGAGCTCCTCTCTGTCCATTCTTCCTCGCTCTAGTTCATCAGTGGGATAGTGTGTTGTTAGGACATGGTACATCGAGGCATGAAATTAGTCGTTGGTTATTTGGTGCAATATTTCTATTGTTTTGGCAAGAATAAAATACATGTGTAACAAGGAAATACAAGTTGTCTAATTTCCATGATTCTGCATACAAGTTAAATGCTCTCTTATTTTTATTTAAAGCTGACATTGCACAGTATAAAGACAAATGGTAAAATTCATGCTAATTCATTCATGTTTAAACTTTTAACCTTTCTTTACTTAGAATAACCTTAAGGAGCAAATAATACCGTGATGAGTCAAGAGACTATGGGAGGAAGGACAGCTTAATACTGCAGTCCTTTCTATGACATTTTTTCCTACTTATTGGACAAGTGGTCCCATATTTTCATTCTGCAGGTTCTGCAGATGAAGTTGCTTCCCAGAAATGGAAGCTTCTGTTCTCCCGGGCCTTGCAGCATAGTGGGGAAGTCAGTGACCATGTTTTAATTATAACTGCAGGAAGTGCTACCAAGCACAAGGATCAGGGTAAAACAGCAGACTGTGTCTGGGAAGCTGACTCTATGCAGAATCCTTGCAAAAAACTTGCCAAAAGAAGATTAGGCTCACACAGTAATTACATCTCTTCTTTCTCAAGAAAACAGATATGAGTTTGGTCATTTTTCTTTAGCAAGATGTAGCAACCAAAATTGTTTCAAACTTTTTAGGCAATAGCTTGCCTGGAGGAATAATGAAAAACATAGGCTAGCCCTGCATGAGGCTCTTTTGTTCAGGCTCTTTATGATATGTAATATATATCTTCTGAATCCACTTAGGGAGAGATCCCTTTCGCATCCCAAGTAAAGTAAAAGAAAATGTTAATAAGATTTAATTTGGTCTGAGCTAACAATTTATGTATACAAAGTTTATTAAAAAAAAAGTTTTGCCAAGCACCCCAAATGTCAAAACCATGGGAAATAATGAAACCTCACGTAAATAGCAGGTAGTTGGGTATAATGTGGTGGGCCAGACCTGACGACCAGTGCTGGGGGAGGGAGGGAAGGCAGATACCGAGTAGGTTTAACTCTATGTGTTTGGGCACTGCCTCGGTCAAGAAATGAAAGCTTGGGAAGACCACTGGACTGATTTCTCACCCTCGAGGTTCTTAGATGCCATCCCATTGTGATGTTCAATATCTCAGGGCTATCTCACAGAGAGGAAGACCACTCCCAGTACCAACTCTGGTGGAAGACAGGATGAATGCTCCCCTGAGGAGGTGTGTCTTAAACTAAACCTGGAAGGATGAGAAGTTAGGTGTAGGGAAGGTGTCAGCCAGAGGGCTCCTGGAGGAACACCAGTGAAGGCTGAAGATCTAAACCCAAAGCAGCATCAGGCCGTGAAGGAGCACTGTAGCCTAGCATAGTCTAGGTTTACTGCAGCTCCCTCTTCCTACCCTGGATGAAGGTTGAAGGTCTAAACTAAGAGTACCACTGGGCCATGAGGGAGCACACATTGCTGGTTAGTATAGCCCAGGGTAACTGCAGACCCCTCTTCTTAACTGAGTCTATGTCCAGCAGCAGCTAAGCCAAGCAGCTCTGCACAGTTCCCGGAGACCAGGCTATGGATTCTTCCTTATGTTCTTGCTCTTTGGAACAGGAAATAAGTCAGTGCCTATTTTACTGGGCTGCCAAGAAGAGTTTTGCATGCGATACTATAATCCCTATTTCTCTGGTATTTTAGGAAGAAAGACAGGAACAAGGAAATCATACCTGCCCAAGTATCTTGTGTATATTAAGTCTTAATTAATTAAAGGATTACTGGATAGCTACGAAGGATGCAGCTTAAGGAAACAGGAATTAATTCCAGTCAATGGGATTCTTTGATAGGGTAACACTTTTTGTCCCCTATATCAGGAAATTTAAGAAAATTTTCATGGGAAATGGATATAATATTGTGACTTGGATGATTTTACATTTTGAGCAATATAATGAAAGATTAGGATTATATTAAAAGAAAATATCTGCTATTCATGCTAAAACATGCTGAACAAATACCATGGGAGGATTATCAGCAGTAATGTAGACATAAAATCCCTATTCAATCTCAAAAGGGCAACCAAAACATAAATGCAATTTTCTTATGGTTTAGTAAAGCCAAGCTCAGGACTAAGTTTAGTGTGCTCGAAGAGACAGGAGTCAGAATAGCAGTGAGCTCTTGGGGACAGAATGATCCGTGGCTCCACTGAAACACCGTAGTTATTGAATTACAAACATTGATCTGTTGTTATTGGGCACGTACGATGGTTTGTCCTAATTTAGGAAAGGTTAAATAATGCTCAAAAGCAGGATAACAGCAAACAGCGTCTATTCCAAATGCAGAGATTGGAGAAGTGTTCTGCAGAGATTGGAGAAGTGTTCTGCCTGATGAACACTTCTTATTTAAGTAAACTGCAGACCCTGAAGAGCCGACCTTTCCTATTGGAAATCACAACTGACACACACTCAGTTGCCAAATGAAACTGAATTCATCCAGTGTAAAGAAAAAGCTTCTTTTCTTTATTGAAACCACCCACACAATAATCCTATTAAACAACAACTGGGCCTTCTAAGAGAGGTAGGGCATAAATAATAAACAAATAATTAAGAAACATGATCCATGAAATGCCCTCCTTTCAGCTAGTAGAATAGCCAAGTTCTGAGGTAGAGACACGCATGATTGGGCGATGGGGGTGGAATGTTATTTGAAGCTATTCTAGCAAAGAGTCCAATAAAAAGCCATCCTGGGCTGCATAGACGGAGACTGGTCATCCAGGCAAAGGCCACTGGGTCTCCTCTGACAAGCCTGTGATCATTCTGGGACAGGGCCTCACAGACATAACCAACTGCCCTTAAAACATCACAGAGCCTCTTGGTGGCCTCGCTGCCTTCACCCCACTCTGTGTCCCCCCTCCTTGTCCCGTAGGACTCTCCCTCAGAGTGAGTGAGGAGAGTCCCACTGTCCTCATGCAAATGGACTACAGCCACCCAGACTCAGAAGCAAGTGCAAATTTGACTGTCTTACCTCTTGGGGGGTGAAGCTGTGTGTCACAATCGTTTAAAGAGTTTTTACAATTTTTAGTTTAGGCCAGGAATGGTGGCTCACACCTGCAATCCCAGCACTTTGGGAAGCTGAGGCAGGAAGATTGCTTGAACCTAGGAGTTTGAGACCAGCTTGGGCAACATAGTGAGATCTCATCTCTACAAAGCAACCAAAAAAAAAAAATTAGCTGGGCATTATGGTGCATGCCTATAGTCTCAACTTCTTTGGAAGCTGAGGTGGAGGGATCACCTGAGCCTAGGAGTCAAGGCTGTGGTGAGCCCTGATTGTGTTACTGACTCCAGCCTAGATGACAGAGTAGAACTCTGCCTCAAAAAATTAAATCCAGCCAACGTTTATTAAGTCCCTATTAAAAATATAGTCCCTCAGAATATCAAGTCCCTATTCTGAGGGGACAAAGGTAAGTTTTAAAAATAAGAAGTTTTCTTCCAAGGAGCCCATAATCTACAAGAAGAGGCAGACATGCAAGTTAATAATAAACATTGATGATTATAATAATTATGCATTGTGATGAATGAAACATCACATAAATCTATACATATATGAAAGTTGAAGAGGAAAAGATGAGCTCTCAGCTTATTAAAGAAGACCCTAATATGCCTGGTAAAGGCTGATCTGATTTATGCTTTCCAGGATTGAACCTGCGGGGAGCCCTTTCAGCCTGAAAGGATAATGTGTGAAGTTGCAGAGGCAGGATGCACACACTGTGCTGGTGAACGCTCGTTTACCAGATACTTCCTACTAGTCAATGTCCTGATTTGCCTCCAGTGTATTTACTGGAGTAAAGAATGAACATTTTAAGTTTGGAATTTCTTTCTTTTTAATTTTTTTTTTAATTTTAAAGACATGGGGTACAGTTCAGGATTAGGTATACAAATGTTCATTATGCAGGTATCCTTTTGATGAGGTGTGCCCCCCCTTCCCCAGGCAGATTTCCACTACTGCCATTTCTACCGCCCCACCCCCCGCAGTTTCCCACTACTGCCAATCCTTTTCTTATTGTATTATGATAGTTGTTCAAGGTCCACTTAAGAATGAGAACATGTGATATTAGGTTCTATGCTTCTGTGAAAAATCACTCAGTATTATAAAGTTTGGAATTTCAAAGGTTTTCAGTACGCTTGGCTTTTAATCAAAATTATATTTTAGAAAATATTTAAAAAACCTAAACTTCTGTTAAATTATGTACATCTGAAATACTTAGTGGCTAAATGATCTGAAATTAAAGTATTCACCTCATATCAAGCCAGGTCTTTTTATCACTAGTTCCATGTTATCAGGGGTTCCTGCGACACTGGAGGCTGGCCCACAAGGTAAACCCATCAAAAGATTGGAACAGGTATAAATTCTAATTTCTAGAATGAAAACATTTTTCTGGTTTATGCTAGATTTTCTATCATGAAAAAAAAAAACGAAATGCTTGCAGTTATGGTGTCCATGAGCTCAGTTGCTCTCGAAGCTGAAGGAGGGGCCTGAGAACATTAATTCCACTAATTGGAAATAAAAGACTCCTTGTTATCCAGAATCCAAACCATCATCACGCATACTAACAATATGTTTTCCCCTGGGGTTCTACAGAGAATCACTACATTTTGGATTGCCTAAATGAGGGAACTGAGTTCTAGAGAAAATCCATTAGGTTTACATGTGTGATTTTAAACACTCTAAATAGAGATTGGAATTCCTTTTTGATTCCACGGGTGAATACACACAAAAAAGATCTTGATGCAAAAACAATCACCTGCTGAATTCACCCCAGCTGCGGGAAAAGTAGCACAGGTCTTAGAAGGTGGAGGCCATAGACACATCTTCCTTCCCACAGGAGCCAGGAAGCATGGCAGCCTCTGACCGCGTACATGCACACACACACAGATGCACACACATGAACACACACATGCAAAAATGTGCACACAGACATACACGCAGATACATGCACCCACAAAGACACACATGAGCACACACATGCACAAAGATATGCACACGTCTTCACACACATAGGTATGTGCACACACATTTGTACAGACATATACATAGAGACACAAGCTGCTGGTGGTAACTCCAGCCTTGGCTGTTGACACACTATTCTTGTGGGGTTGTGGCTTGGGGAGAGACCACAGAAAGGAGTCGGGGTAATCTGGCCATGCATGGGATGAGGTATGCACAGGTGCCCAGGGAGTTCAAAGCACAGAAAGTGGAGAGGGTGTCATGCCTAGGGACACTGCAGTCAATTCTGCATGACCAGAACTTTGAACACGTTTCAGCAAGAATAGCGCATGGGTTTGAAGAGCTCACAGTGTGTTCAGGATGGTCAAGTCCATTACATAGGCCGGCATTCCTGTGCCTGTCCTCATGTCCTCCCCCTCAGTCTGTGGGGTCCCTCTTTCCTGCAGACCCTGCTGATGCTCCAGGCATGATACTGCCCTTCCTCCTCCAGGTGGTCTTCTCCTCCTGGCTCTGTGATTTAGAACTGTCTATGTTGAGGCTCAGTTGTCTCAGGCTTGCCCTTTTTCTGAACCCCAGACTTCGATGGTAGATGCCGCCTCAACACATTGGGTCTTTCCCATAATCTATGGGACTCCAAGAGAGGCCTAGGTTTTTTCTGGACTCTACCCCCTACCCCAGTCTTCCTCATCTCAGAAAATGATACCACCTTGCCTATCAACTCAACACTTAGATCAAACATGGAACAGTCATTTTTGTCTCTTCTTTTTCTTTCACAGCTCACAGTAAGTCCAATACACAGGCTGTGAGCTCTACCTTCACCATATACCCAGATTCCAATCCCTTTTGGTTTCTGTCTCCCATAGTCAGGCCACACCTTGTCTTGATGGCAGTGATCTCCTAGCTTGTCTTCTGGACCATTCTTGGACCTCCCAGGGCCCCTGTCAGTCCAAGTAGAATTTTGCACCTCCAGTAAATTTACAGCTCACTCTGGGTAAAAACCAAGTCCACGGCATGTTCTAGAAGGCTCTGGGTTATCCATCTTCCCCTCCTTCTGGCTTCAGCTACTTTGTTTCCACCATGACCACTGACCATTGTTGTCTCTTACACTATTCACGCCTCCTTTCTGGCTCTGGTATCTCACTCTTGATATCTCCTTGCCTAGAAAATCACTCCTCCCAAATTCCTGAAGTTCTGCTTCTTCCCAGCCTTCTGACGCCTATTCAAAAGTCAGTTCTTCAGAGAGGTTTCCCCTTAGCTAATACAACCTCCCCTTGCCATTCACTTGCCAATTCCTTTTACTCTCATCTCATTATAACCGATAGTGATTGTTGATATAACTTACTAAATGCCCACCTTCCCTGATAGAAGGAATGTTGTATGAAATTTGTGATTTTTGACTTAAAACTGCTATATTTCCATAATGATTGCTTTGTTGGCTCTTTGTCTTGGCTTGCTCTACATCTGTTCCAATTTGTCCTACAGTGCAGATCTGAAAAGATAGAGGACAGATGGATGGGAGGTAGACGAATGGATTGATAGATTATAGATAGATAAATAGATGACAGATAAATATATATATGATACACAAATAGATAGATGATAGACAGATGTTATAGATAGATGATTGAAAGATGATAGATGAATAGATAGATGATTAGATAGGTAGATAGATAGATAGATAGATAGATAGATAGATAGATAGATAGATGATAGACAGATGCATCCATTTCCTAGATTCTTTGCAAGGAAGGTTCCACATGCGACCTCTGTTTCACCAACAACTGCCTTGGTCTGAGTCTCTAATCTGGATTTGAGTCAGAGGAGGTCAGTCTTGAGCCTTGGGGAATCCATTCTCCTAGCAAGAATGATGGTAATGATTCCAGAGAGAGTAGTTAACAGCTCAGCAGTTCACTGGGGAGGAAGCAGAGGCCCTGACTGGGGAAGAGGTTGGAGGTTGGCCATCAGTGGCTTGGGCCACTGAGGTCCCCAGGAACCACAGAGACAAGTGAGTTGAGGGAGCCCCACCTGAATCTGCCTTTCAGCCCTAGCCAAGACTTCATAGGCTTCTAATCCTGCCAAGTCTCCTTTCTGCTTAAATTAGCACAAGGGGAGTTTATTGCTTGCAACTGAGCTCTTCCTGATCCTTCACTTAAATCTCCTAAAATCCCTCAAAGTAGACACTGTATTGACTCCCATCTTACAGGTGGGGAAAATCCATGCTGCGTTTTGACTTAATCCAAAATCTGTGCGGGACCCACTGAACTCCTATGGATGGGGGGAGAACATCATTTATTCTGCCGTTTAGAAAGATCACTCTGGTATCTGCTGGAGAATGTATTGGAGATACCAGGAAAGAAAGGAGGCTGATTACTGACCATGGAAATTAGAAAGATATCTGAGCACACACTGTGCCTTGACATACACACTTTTAATCCCATATGCTAAATAAATAATGCTAGTATTTTGCTAACCTAATAATGAACAACTTCACAAAGAAAGAAAACCATAATAAAATACATATGTTTAAATCTCTCAGCACTGAGTTATGTATACTAATGGAAAGCTCTTGCCAAAACCAAGGATCAATATCTACAGTATGAATAGGGCATTGAGACACAATGCAATTGTATATGTGGGGGCTTGCAATGCTAAACCTAATGGTAATTCACCAGTATAGACAGAACTTCAACCACTGTCTTTCATGGCTGTCTATTCATTGTTTTGTGCTAGCTCCCTAAGTATTTGATGATATTGTAGCAATTCTGGCATCTGATATGAAAGAAGACAGAGTGATCAAGATGACATGTGGTTTAATCAAGGTGAAGACATTTTTTAGCAATCCTGATAGAGAAAATGGCATCCTCATGTAAACTGTTAAAACTAGAGACTCCAAAATGTTTTTGTATATACACATGAATATCATTTAATCACATGTTTAGATTTTGAGAAAAATAAGCTATTACCAGCGACCAATCCCTCATCTAGTAATCAAAGTGATCGACTTCTGTACCCTGAAACAGCCACCAGACTCAACGCATCTTGACTGCTTGGCTCTGCTGGTTGGGTCTGTGGCTTGCCTGGTGGATTGCCTGGTTGCATCATGTGTTTACTCATTCACGAATTCATGCAAAAGTGAAGTTAATTGCGCTGGCTCTAGTTAAGTTGAATAAAGTGATGAGGGAAATCTTCTCCTCCTCATTCACGGAGCAGAAAAATTCATCCATTAAAAAAATTAAATTGGTTACAAATTTATGAAGCTCACAGTAGTCCTGAAAAATGATCATTTAAATGTACTCGTTAAAGTACTTGTATGGGTTTTTGCAAGTTGCCATAGCAAAGCATGGGGGGTGGGGGGTGGTGCTCAAACAAGAGAAATATACTTGTTCACAGTTCTGGAGGCAGGAAGCCTGAGGTCATGGTGTTAGCGGGGCTGGTTCCTTCTGTGGGGGAGAATCTGTCCCAGGCCACTCCCAGTTTCAGGTGGTAGCTGGAAGGTGTTGGCCTTCCTTGGTGTGTAGATGTATCGTTCCAATGTCTGCCTCCATTTTCACATGGACATTGTGTGCCTGTGTCCAAATGTCCCCCTTTTATAAGGTTACCAGTTGTGTTGGGCTAAGGGTCCACCCTACCTTGGTGGGGCCTTATCCTAACCAACTACATCTGAGGCACTGGGGGCGGGACTTCAACATGTGGATCTTGGGAATACAATTCAACCCATGACAGTACTCATCAAAGATAAAATGGAAATGCAAGTTACCTTCCTTCCTCCTTTTTTTAAAAATATTTTTTGCTTGCACAATAGGACAACATATTATCACACACTGTAAGATGCCTAACTGTAGGGCCATGGCAGGGCGGCTTAATCCAATGGCTTGAAGCCACTGTCAAGCACCGTCTGTTTGCTCATTGTCCTCTGTGCTGACCTGAACTCGGCTGGAGCTCTGGGCCCATAGAGGTAGCACACAGCACAGGATCCTGTGTGCCCTCTGTGACTCTCTGGCGAGGCCAGTGTACCCTCTTTGACTCTCTGCTTCTATAGAGAAGGTTATATTTTTAGAGTGATCAACTAGGGATTGTGGGAGCCCACCAAATTCCCCTGGTAGCCCTCACCCATTCCTAGAATCATTTTAAAACTGAGGCTGAGTATGGTGGTTCATGCCTGTAATCCTAGCATTTGGGGAGGCTGAGGCAGGGGGATTGCTCGAACCCGGGGTTTCGAGACCAGCCTGGACAACATGGTGAGACCTTGTCTCTTCAAAAAATAAAAAAATTCGCCAGGTGTGGTGGTGCACGCCTATAGTCCCAATTACTTGGGAGGCTGAGGTGGAAGTATTGCCTGAGCCCAAGAGGTTGAGGCTGCAGTACTCCAGCCCAGTACAGAGTGAGACCCCACAACTCAAAAAACAAAACACAAAAAGAGAAAAAAACCAACAAAACTGAGATAAAATTCACACACCATGAATTCATATTCTAAACTGTACTGTTCAGTGGGTTTCAGTGTAGTTACAAAGTGATGCAGCCTTCACCATACCTAATTCCAGAACATTCTCTTCATCCCAGAAAGAAACACACCTGTCAGTCATCACTCCTCATTCTCCCCTGGCCCCCTGAACACTGCCAGTCTGATTTCTGTGTCTAGAAACATGCCTAGTCTGGGCATTCCATAAGGATGGAATCATCTACCATGAGTCCTTTTGCAGCTTCCTCCAAACAGCACGCTGCTCTTAAGGTCCATCACAGTGTGGCTGTGTCAGCACCAATTCCTCGTCATGCTGAACAATGTTCCAGTGCACAGACCGTATTCCTTCCTACCCTCCTACTTCCTGACTTCCTTTCCTCTCTTCTCTTTTTTGAACTGTAAATTAAGATGAGACACAGAGAAAAATATATTTACTCCTGCCACATCCTCACATCCTTTCATAGGTTGGGATAAGGAGAGCATTTAGTACAAGGTGGCTATATGAGTGACAGATGAGCAACACACGAGTAACCCGCCCAGCAGCTCAAAGATGTGTTCTGCAGTTACCTGGCTGTACAACCCCCTAGTGTGGGAGCCTGGTGAGTGCTGAAAATTCACTAATTTTGGAGGAAAACAGCACCCTCTAGCCCCCCCCAGGCAGGTAGGCAACAGGGAGGCCCTCCCTTTTCTGGGCACTCATGACTTTCAGCCAAACACAAGATGAGTGTTTTTTTTGGTTTAGACACAACAGGATTTTCATCCTGAGCCGGCTTCCTCTGCCATGACTTTGGTTGTCCGTAGGCATCGGTAGAGATTCAAACCTACATTTAGCTAAAGATAAGAATTAACTAATTAGAGAAGTTAATCTGGAATACTTCCAAGCACACAAAAGCAGATGATTGTGTTATTAACTTTCCAGTTGCCTGAGCTTCCAGTCTATGAGTATGTACAACTGAAATGTAGTAAAATTATACTAAATGTTAATATGAGCCACTCAATTTCCATCCTAAAAGTGGTAAGTTAATAAACTGCCTGACAGTATTTAATTTATAGCCTCAGATCTCGTTTTGGTGATACAAGAAAGCTGTCTTTCCAGATCAGCCTGGAGCACCCGTCCCCACATCAGGCGACAAACCAGCCGTGTCAATGGGCCTCGTGTGGAGACTTGAACTTCAAAGCCAGGAATGGCCTTTTACAAAATCAAAGGCACTAAAAGGGCTGCCATTTTGCTGAATAGCAAATGCTGGGTACAAAGAAACAAAGGTCACTAACGATTTTACTGTACCAGACATGTACAGTGGACAGCTCTGCTGGAGAAATAAAATATGAGAAGGTTCTTGAAAATAAACCCAAGAAAGTAAAACTGAAGTGATAAAACCATATATTCTTTGACAACCTACACACCAAACAAACTTTTCTTTTCATGTTGTTGCTTTGATTTTAAAAAATCGAAGATTGAAATGGGTCCGTTCAAGAGTTGCAAAGAAATAAAAAGAAAAGGAAAGCCATTTGTAGACTGCTGCTTAAGAGAGCCTATACTTATACAGATTCTATTTTTAAAGCTGTCGAGTTTATCTAGTGTTGGGAATTATCCCAAGTTATTTCTTGACTTTCTTCAGGAAGCTTTACTCCTCTCAAAATGTTACTTACTAAATATGGTTCTAGGGTGTCATTTTCTGAAAACAACTCTCTTGAGAAAGTATTGCTTAGAAAACCATCACAATGGAGCTATATTCTAGAAGTCCTATTAATAATTCAAAAAAAAAAAAAAACTCTTAACGGCTGCTTATAGCTGCCAATTTAAGTTAACCTTTCAGCTGATGCCTTGCACCTTCCCAGTTACGGTATGTGGGAGATATGAAAAGAAACACTTAGTATTTTCTTCAAAAAGGTTTAGATTTACCCAGAGACATTTAGAGGAGGCAGCTGGAAGTTGATGACAGTTCAATCCTGTGTATCCATCATAAGGAACAAATGAAACTTCCACAAAAATTCAGGGAAAGTGGGATTGGGTGATCAGAGAGAGAGCCCTGACTTCAGTGGACAGGTGCAGCCTGGGAGTGTGGGGGCGGGGGGCAGCAGCCCAGTCCTGGGGGAGGAACCCTCTTGAGCAATGAGCTGAGTGAGCTCAGTGCCTTTATAGTTCTCTATCATCTCCCTCAACACATAACAAACTTGTGAGGGTGGCAGAAGAGTAACTCAGTGTGTCTCCCTCAACAGGTGAAAAATGTTATTTCTTATGGAGAATTCCCAAAATGCTTTTATTATACAATAGACAGACCTACAGTGTAATTACTTTAATGGATTTTTTTTAAAAACTGTGTGCCCTTTAATTTCATTACTTCATTACTTTGCTATGAAAAAGTCACTTCAATTGGCTATTATATGAACTTGACCTTCCGGGTGCAAAGAAAGTCTCTATTTTCTAAGGGTCATTTACCAAAAGTGTTTCATGTGTTCAATTAACTCAATGGTAATTAAATTAAAATAGATAACTGAAAAGCTAGTGTTGCTAAAAAAAAATCGAAAACAAATAAGCCCGCTTGTTTCTTATCACACAGTTTCATAGGATATTATTTAACTCTTAATATCTAAAAGCCAATAGTTAAGTTTTATCATCTTATGTAGAAAGCTACTTTTTGGTGGTTTTTGGAAGTGAGGTAGATTTGAATTCTCAGTCTTTGAAGTGACTAATGAATAAGAGAGAGAATAATTGTGAAGGCTCAATTTCAGTTCTGGTTGGATTTGATTTTTAAAAATCAGAACCTTTTCTTATTCTCTAATTGAAAAACTCTTTTGCCTCTTATGTGACTGTTCAGCTGGGACTGAATTTTGGGTAGTACAGGACACGTGCAGATGCAATGACCTTGCAGGAGCCTACACAATGTGAGACAATCTACTCCTGCATTTTTTCACCTGTAACCAGTTTGCTTTGGGGAGCATCATGTTTATTGGGAGAAATGAAAAACTTTTATGGGGACTCTATCCTCACCACTGTTTGTTCATTCCTAATTTTTAAACACGATTTTACCAAAACCTTGTACTTTGCGATTTCCCATAATCAAGGCCAAGAGTACCAATGAATGGGGCTAACATCTGCAGACAACTGGAGAAAATTTTAATTTTAAATATATTCATGGAATTTTGAAGAATCCAAGTAGTGAAGAAGACCAATTATACTTAACTCTGTTAGTTTTTAAATACGCCTGTTAGGTCAACACTGAATATATACAATGTACATGATAGGCATGGTAAAACAACCACAACAACAACAACAAAAACGGCAACAAAATTCCAACTATTCATGACGGGGAAACTGTCATCCTTTCTTTGTGGACACACTTGCTAACGGGTTTCTGGCTTGCTTTTAGAGACATCCTGTGTCTACATGAGCCCACACAGACAAATACCCTCCAAGGGGTAACACTCAAATATTTGACCTGGTTTTGCTCAGGTGCCCTGCAATCAGAATGGACAGTGGCCACATGCAGATATTGGGATGCGAGAATTCTTAAGACTCAACAACAACACCATCAACAACAAAAAAACAGATATGGAGATAAAAGGTTAAAGATTACTAGGGGCTCAGAGAAAAGGGGATGGGAGTCATTGCTTATTGGTTACAGAGCTTCTATTTGGAAATAGTGGTTGTGGTTGCCCAACACCGTGAGTGTATAGAACGACAGTGTCCACATACAGATATTGGGGTGCACTTGCTCGTCCTGACCACAGCCCTATGTTTACGTAACAGAGCACAGGTAGTTCTGCATCTTGCCTTTTTAATGCAACACAGTATCTTTGAAGTCAGTCCATATTGTGTACGGAACTTGATTACGCTCATTTTATTGGCTTCACAGTATTGCTTTACATGCATGCACAGTAAAGTGACCATTTTCTTACAGATGAACACTTACATCCATTTTCAGTCTTTTATCCCTATAAACCCTGCTGCAAGAAATAGTTCCACGTTTATGAGCATATGGATATTTCTATGGGATGTATTCCAAGTTAATTAGCTGAGTACAAAGATACATGCATTTCATTTTACTTTTTGTAAAACCTTTTTATTCTGGTAAAATACACATGACATAAACTTTGCCATTTCACGCATTTTAAGTGGGTGATTCAGTGGCATTAAATACACTCACAGTGTTGTGCAACCACAACCACTGTTTCCAAATAGAAGCTCTGTAACCAAAAAGCAGTGACTCTCATTCCCTCATCTCTATGCCCCTGGTAATCTCTAATCTTTTATCTCCATATCTGTTTTTTGTTGTTGATGTTGTTGTTATCTTAAGAATTCTTACGCATTTTGAAAACTGTTGAGATTTTCAAAGGTTTTGCCAAGTCTGTGGCTTGTCATTTCATTCTCTTTACAATGTCTTTCACAGGGCAGAAGTTTTTAATTTTTAATGAAGCCCAATTAATCAATCTTGTCTTTCCTAGACGGTCTTTGGTGTAGTATTTAAGCAGTCATCGCCAGATCCCAAGCCGCCTAGTTTCTCTCTGATACTAACCTCGAGGAGTTTTAGAGTTCTGTGTTTTATACTCATGTTCGTGATGTATTTTGAGCTATTTGTTAGTGAAAGGGCTACGATCCATGTCTAGATTTGTGGCCTAGAAGGTGGTCAACCTTGGTGAATATTCTGTGGGAGCTGGAGGAGGAAATTTGTATTGTGTTGTTAGATGAAGCATCTTACAGATGCCAATTAGATCTAGTTGATTGATGGTATTACAGTTCAGCTATGTTCTTGCTGATTTTCTGCCTGCTGGATCTGTCAATTACTGATAGAGGAGTGTTCACGTATCCAACTATAATACTGGGTTCATTTATTTCTCTTTGCCATTCTATCAGTTTTTGTCTCACATATTTTGACACACTGTTGTGAGATGCATAACATTAAGAACTGTTGTGTCTTCTTGGAGACTTTATCCTTTTATTATCATGCAATGTTGGGCCAGAAATTCTTCAGTTCTCTGAGGATTTTTCATTAATGCTCTTTATCATGTTGATTAATTTTCCTTCTATTCCTAATTATCTGAGAGCTTGTAGCATGAAAGGTTGTGGGATTTTGTCAAATGCCTTTTCTGTTTCAACAGAGATGTTCATAGTACTATTTCATAATCCTTTTTATTTCTGTGTGGTCTGTAGTAATGTTCCTCTCTTCATTGCTAATTGTAGTTGTTTATGTCTTCTCTCCTTTTCCTTTGTTAATATAATTAAAGGTCTGTCAATATTTTGATCTTTTCAATGAACCAAATTTTATTGATACTCTCTATTGTTTTTCTATTTATTCTAATTATCTCTGTTTTACTCTTTATATTTCCTTTCTTCTGATAGCTCTGGCTTTCTTCTAGTTCTTCATGGTGTATAGTTACGTTATTTATTAGTGTTCTTTCTTCTTTTAAATGTGGGCTGTTAATTTTCCTTAGAGCACAGCCTTTGTAACAGTCTATGAGTTTTGATATGCTGTATTTTTATTTTCATTATCTTTAAGTATTTTCTAATTTCTCTTGTGATTTCTCCTTTAATTCATTGTCAACTTTCTAGTTTTCTTACCTTTTATCATGTTGATTTCCAAATATTTGGAAATTTTCCAGTTTTCTTCCTGTTATTAATTTCTAGCTTTATTTCATTGCAGTTAAAAAGTTACTTTTATAATTTATAGAGAAATATTTTGTGAACTAACATATGGTCTATCCTGGAGAATGTTTCATGGACACTTGAGAAGAATATGTATTCTGCTATTGTTGGGTGGACTCTTCTATATATGTCTGTTATATCTAGTTGGTTTGTAGTGTTGTTCAAGCCCTCTATTTATTTACTAATCTGTCTACACCACCCATTATTGAAACTGGTACATTCAAGTCTCCAATAACTATTGTAAAGTTACCTATTCCTTTATAAAATTCTATCAATGTGTGCTTCACATATTTTGGGGCTCTGATTTGGGTGCATATGTGTTTTAAATTGTTATATTGTCTTGGTGAATTGACCTTTTACCAATATATAAATACCCTTTGTCCCTCATTTTCTTCATTACTATCCTTTGTATGTAGTTTATTTTGTTTTTTATCCTGATTTCTCTTTCATTTAAAAAATATATTTAAATATTCGGGATAAATGTAGGATGTTAGGATTAACGTAGGATGTAGGATGTTAGGATTAACTTTATAACAATCTAGTTCAAACTGATTCAAACTTAACTTCAATAGATGCAAAACTCTGCTCCCTTGCTATTGAGAGTCCTGTTCCTTCCTTATCACTGTCACAAGTGATGTCTTTATACATTGTGTCCAATAATGGAGATTTATAATTAAGTTGTACGCATTCACCTTTTAATTCCTATAGCATATAAAAGGTAGAGTTATATACCAAACATACAAAAATGTTGGCTTTCCAGTTTGTCCATGTACGTATCTTTACTGAAGACCTTTTTCTTTACACACATTCAGTCACTGTCTACTGCCTTTTTATTTCTGTCTGAAGGATGTCCTTCAGAATTTCTTGTGGCACATGCCTCATCTTTTGTTTAGCTGTGAATGTCTTACTTTCTCTTTCATTTTGAAGGAGAGTTCTCCTGGGTATAGACTTCTTGGTTGAGTTGTTTTTTTTTTCTTTAAGAACTTTAAATATATTAGCCCATTCTCTTCTGGCTTCCATAGTTTCTAATGAAAATCAAGAGTCTTTTTTTTTTTTTCTTTTAAGAAGAACAAAACCATTCCTTGTGTGTGGAATCACTTTTCTTTACTGCTTTCAAATTTCCTCTGGCTTTCAATGGTTTGATGATACTGTGTCTTTTGTGAATCTCTTCATGTTTATCCTACTTGGAGTTCATTATACTTCTTAGATTTATAGATTCATATCTTTCCTAAGTTTTTAGGAGTTTTTGACTTTCATTTATCCACATATTTTTTTCTTTCTCTTCTCTCTTTTCTGAGACTCCTCACTTTTCTGAAACTGCTTACTTTTCTTTTTTCTTCTTTCTACTACTCAGACTGCAAAATTTTAGTTGTCCCATATTTAAATTTGTAGACCCTTTCTTTTGGCTTCTCAAATCTGCTGTTAAATCTTTGTAGTAAAGTTTTAATTTCAGTTTTTTAATACTCCAAAATTTCTGCAATTTAGTATTATAAATAATTCTCATCTTTTTACTTTAATTCTCATTTTGTTCATACATTGTCTCCCAGTTTCCTTTAGTTTGTCAGCATATTTAAGAGAATTGTTTTCTAAATATTAGCTAGTAAGTCTGATGTCTAAACTTCTCAGGGGTGATTCCTTTTATTTATTTATTTAATTGCTTTAAATGGGGTATACTTTCCTTTTTTTTTTTTAAACTAGTCTTTTGCTTTTTTTGTTGTTGTTGAAAACTGGACGCTTAAATATTATAATGTGGTGACTCTGCGAACCTTTTCCCAGTTTAGGCTGTTTCCTGCTTTCTTTTTTTTTTTTTTTAATTGCTGGAGGCTATTGTAGAATGTTTAGTGACTTTCCAAACTATTTTTTGCAAAGACTGTATTCTTTGCTGTGAGCAATCACTGAAGCCTTTCTTACCTTGTTTGAAGCTAGTGTTTTTACAGATATTTCATTAAATGCAAGGAGCTAAAAATCAACCAAGGAAAACCAACTTTTCCAGTTTTTGCAGATGTTCTCTGTTCTGGGGCACTTCTTCAACACTTACCTTGGCTTGCAGTGAGTCAGGGTCAGTCTGAGGTGAAGGGTAAGGGTCTTCTTATGCCTTTTCTGAACATGCATATTGACCTGAGTATGCACAAGGCTTTGTTAATTCTCCCCCATATACATGGGTGCTTAAAAAATGGTGACAAAATATTCATAAAATTTACTATCTTAACCATTTCATGTGGCATTAAGTACATTCACATTGTTGTGCCACCATCATCCCCAGAGCTTTTTCATTTTCCCCAACTAAAACTCTCTACCCACTAAACAGTAACTCTTGATTCCTCCTTCCCTCCAGCCCCCAGCCCAAATAACCTCTATCTTATTTTTCATCTTTATGAATTTGGCTACTCTAGGTAACTCATATATGTGTAATCACACAGTAATTCTCCTCTTGTGCCTAGTTTTTTTTTCATTTAGCATAATATCTTCAAGATTATTCTACACAGTGCCATGTGCCAGAGTTCCTTCCTTTTTAAGGCTGAATGATCTTCTTTTGTACATATATACCACATTTTGCTCATCCATTCATCAATCAATTGTACAACTGGATTGCTTCAACCTTTTAGCTATTGTGATTAATACAGCTTTGAACATGAGTTTACAATTATCTGTTCAAGTCTCTGCTTTCACTTCTGTTGGCTACAGACCTAGAAGTAGAATTGCTGGATCATATGATAATTCTAAGTTTATTTTTTTAGGAAAAGTCATATTGTTTTCCATAATGGACATGCCTTTTTACATTCCCACCTGACATGCATAAAAGTTGTAATTTCTCTACATTCTTGCCAGCACTTGTTATTTTCTGTTTGTTTGGTTTTGTTGCTGTTGTTGCTGTCTTTCAATAGCCATCCTAATGTGTGTGAAGTGGTGTTTCATTTTGGTTTAGATTTGTATTATTCTAATGATTAGTGATGTTAAGTATTTTTCATGTGCTTATTGGCCATTTGTAAATCTTTGGAGAACCATCTATACAAGTCATTTGCCCATTTTTGAATCGGATTGCTTGTTTTGTTGTTGAGTTGTAGTTTTTCATACAGTCTAGCTATCAACCCATTTTCAGATAGATATATGATTTCAAAATATTATCTCTCATTTCATCCCTTTCACTCTACTGATAATGTCCTTTAATGCACAAAAGTTTTCCACTTTGATGGAGTCCAATTTACCTACTTTTTATTTTGTTGCTTGTGCTTTTGGTGAAATTGGTCAAATTCAATGTCATGAAGCTTTCTCCCTATGTTTTCTGCTGACAGTTTTGTAGTTTTAGCTCTTCTGTTTAGGTTTTTAATTCATTTTTAGTACTTTTAATATATGACGTAAGGTAAGGATCCAGTGTCATTGTTTTACATGTGGACATTCACTTTCCCCAGCATCGTATATTAAAAAGACCATTGTTTCTCCATTAAATCTTCTTGGCACCTTTGCCAAAAATCATTTGACTGTATATGCAAGGATTTACTTCTGGGCTGTCTTTTCCATGCCACTGATCTAAATGCCTGTGTTTATGTCAATACTTAGTATAATTTTGTTTACTATAGCTTTTAGTCTACTGTAGTAAGTTTTGAAATCAGGAAGCATGAAAGTCCAACTTCATTCTTATTTTTCCAGATTGTTTTGACTATTTGGGGTCCTTTGAAATTCCATATGAATTTTAAAATCAGTTTTGTTACTTCTGCAAAAAAAAAATCATTAAGATTTTGACAGACATTGCATTGAATCTGTAGACTGCTTTGAATAGTACTGACATCTTAACAAAATTAAGTCTTTCAATCCACGAACACGAATGTCTTACCATTTATTATGTCTTCTTTAATTTCTTGCAGCAACATTTTATAGTTTTCAATGTACTATTTCTCCTCCTTGGTTATGTTTATTTATAAGTATTTTATTCTTTTTTATGCTACTGTAAATGGAGCTGTTTTCTTAATTTCCTTTTTAGATGCTTCATTCTTAGTATATGAAAACACTACTGATTTTTGTGTGTTAAATTTATATTCTGAAACTTTGCTGAATTCATTTATTATTTGTAACAGGTTTGTGTGTGTGTAAATTTTTAAGTTTTCTACATATAAGATTATGTCATCTGCAAAAAGAAATAATTTTATTTAGTCATTATAGTATTTGGGTTTTTTCTATTTCTTTTTTCTTATCTAAGTGCTGTGGCTAAGATTTTGAGTACTATGATGAATAGAAGTGGCATGATTGAGCACCCTTGCCTTGTTCGTGATATTATAGGAAAAGCTTTCAGTCTTTCATTGTTGAGAAGGCTGGTAGATGTCGGCACACAGGTGCATTTGAATGTCCTAATTTTCTAAAGAAACTCTCTCCAGTTTTTGCTCCAAGGACATAGGAGGTATGTTGTATGCTTTGACTTAATTTTTGTCCTGGGTTCTGCAAGTTGTTAGTGAGCCTGCAGTGTTTTCAAGTAACGTCCTTAGTTTCCCTGGTTGGAGTTCTGCATTAGGTGACACAGAGATAAGCACCTTGCATGAGGCAGCTCCTAGACAGTAAGAATAAAAATACATAATAATTTGTGAAGGAAGTCTGCTTTCCTCCTTCTAGAACCAGTGACCAGGTCCACACTGGTCGCTACAGACTTCTCTCTTCCAGTCTCCTGCCAAAGTGTAACATGGGAGGAGCCAGTGAAATAGAGTACCACAAAGCTTTCCTACCATTTTAAAGTTGCCTTTTTCTTAATCAAGCATTTACTTTGCTGCTGCAAACTTTTGACTACGTTCCCAAGTTCTTAAAAAGTTGTTTCTGACAATTTCTGCTTGTTTTCTATTTCCATGGGAGAACAGGAGCTTGGAACTATCCACTTCGTCACTTTGTTGCCAACCCTCTTGTGCACCTGAAATTGCCTTCAAAGAAGGGACATCAGTCATGACAGAGGGTGTTTCAGGCCTTCACCAGGAGAAATATTTTGATCTTTTCCAATTTGAATGCAAAACATAAGACACTTTATAAAACGTTTTCTTTTGTAATTAAAGATGCTGAGCATCTTTTCATATGTTCCAAAACCATTATTACATACTTACACAGTGGAATATTCACAATTCAACAATCTAGCCAGATGTAGTAAGTACATAAAGGGGAATCCTAGGTGCATAGTTCAAAAAGTGACATCGGACAGATCACATGTGATGATAATTAAAAATAGGCATACATGTTTAGTGGAGGAGATTTACAGAAGGATTCAAGACATTTTCAAGAGTAGAGAGTCATCCACATAGAACAGGGACAGTGTCAGAGGTTGCAGCATTAAAGCTGACTTTGAAGGATAGGCATGATTTTGTCCTACACCGAGGGGAGTTAATTCAGACTCGCTGCCTCCCTGAAAGTTCCTCCTGCTGTCTCTATTTCATCAGACATCACTGACTTCTTTCACTGGAAATTTAAAAGCTACATCAAGACAGATGCCATCCACTGTGAACAGCTTAGGAACTCTCCTAACACTCCAGCTGAAAGTCACACCGAGAAAGCAAAACCTCACTCCCCTAAATAAGGAAAGGGTGTCCTTACTTCAGGGGTTGTCCTTCCCTCAGATAAGTTTCTGTGTTTCCCTAGACAGCAGGGAGACCCACACCCAGAACAACAAAGGACACTCTGGGGAAGATTAGCTTCTCAATGCAGTTCTGACTCTCGGCATCCCCTGGTTTCTTTAGACTCTTGCACTGCAGCAAATGGTCTTGGTAGGATTTGCATGTCGCTGCTCTCACTAAAGGTTCCAAGCACATCAAAGGAGTGCTTTGAAACTGCATTTATTCTTGGGAAGTAAATAGTAAACCTGGATGAAATAACTCACTTTGAAAGACCCAAACACATATTTTGATCTAACGGCTATCCCTAGTGAAGATAGACACTAATGGCTGTATAATGAAACAACACATAAAATAATATTTGAGCCAGGAAAGAAGACAAAATTCAGGTATAGTTTCTTAATTTGCTGATCATAATTCAGCAAATGACTTTAGAATTTTAAAATATATTAATAAAATAGTTTTGAACACCAACTATGTATGAATTACTTTGTCAGGAACTGTCAAAAATACTGAAAGAAAAGAATATACTTTCTTTAAAGGAATAAAGTTATTATTAGAGACTACATGTGGTGACCTTGGTGCCTACTTCTAGTTTCTACAGTCATATTTTGTACCAGATGCCTCATGACATTTTTCATGCAAATCTATATGGTTGCCCATTTTCTGAAGGGAAAACTAGGGCTTAGAGAAGTTAGGTGCCAATAGAACTTTTCACAGAGACAGAATTTTAATCTGTTCTTCTTAAGACCAAAACCATAGTTTTAAACAAAGTTGTATAATTAAATATAGTTGGGCCTCCATATCAGTGGGTCCTACATTTATGGATTCAACCAATCACTGATTGAAAATATTCGAAATTTAAAAAATTGCATCTGCACTGAACATGCACAGACATTTTTCCTTGTCGCTATTCCCTAAGCAACGCAGTGTAACAACTATTCACATAGCACTTACATTGTATTAGGTGTTAGAAGTAACCCAGAGATGATGCAATGTATATGGGAGGGGGAAGGATGCTTGCAGGTTTTATGCAAACACTACACACCAGTCTACAATAGGGACTTGTGTACCCATGGATTTTGGTATTCCCAGGATCTTGGACACTCCCTCTCCCCACCACACACATTCCAAGGGACAGCAATAACAGGTTTATATCTCATGAAATTTGTGAAGACTGATTTCTTTTAAGTAACATGTAAAATAATCACTTGAATTATCTAAACCAAATAGAATAACACTGACGACTCACAGCTTCAGTAGCCTCCAACATCCCAGAAACAAGTTCCATTGTGGGCTGAGCCTAAGGAAAGTCAAGCACTTCACTGTGCAATTTCTGATCTCCACAATGCCCTAAGATAAGGATATTCTCATTTCCATTTTTAAGAAGGAGACTAAACCCAAAGCCATCAAGTCACTTGCTAAGTTGCCCAATGGCAAGTGGCAGAGCCAACTCTACCCAAGGCCTTGGTTACGGCATCCAGGAGACTTCTCGGGATGGGCTTCCCTTCAGGGGAGGAAGCCTTCCCCCTACTGACCACTTACGACACCTCCCACACAATGACTCCTAGTTATATCATCCAACACATATCTGTCTTACTTCAGCTGGGGCGTATATGTGACTATTGCCTTGTGACCCAAGTCTGTATGAATGGCAGATGATTATATCAATGGGACTTTAGAGAACACGGGCTGTGCCTTTTCAACCTCTTCTGTGTCATGCTGCAGGGTGTGTGGCATATGTTAATTAATGACAGGATGATCTACAAATTCTCAGTGTGCAAGTCCAACACCCTAATGTTCATGCAGCAGGGGTTATTCAGCTATCAAAACAGTCTTCTCCTAGCTTCGACATACGATTTTATTTCATTATCTCTCCTAAAGCTCCACTAGAGGTATTCTGAAATTTTATTTCTCTTTAAAGTATAGCCATATACGTTTAATTCAATTTATTAAATTACGAAAAGAGCAATTGCCACTCTTGTTTTATCCTAGTTTCCTCTTTAAAAAAAAAAAAAAAAGATGTATTGATGTTCTTAGTTATTAACCTTAAATTATAACTGAAGTCATTTTCCTTAGATATTCCAGCTTTGTTATGCGACCTTCAGTGTTTGTTTTTGGTGCAAGTGGATTGTCATTCTTCTTAAATCTCATTTGCTACTTTCTTCAACAGTGGATCCTGGCACGTGAATTCCTCCCCATTCTGTTACGGACAGAGGCTTCCTACATGAATGACCTGTGTCTTCCTTGTCATCATCGACCAGCATCATCTGCCACCCTGGACGTGGGGCCCACAGCAACAAGCACCAGTAGTTCAGCCACCCACACCCTCTATTCCTGTTAGCAGGATGCCAGCTGCTAGCGGAAGTTCTTAGACACATTTTAGCTCCCTTTCAAGGACGCGCTGGCCAGCGATCGATATGACCTTTCCTGTGGCTTCAGTTGTAATTTCATGAATATTAAAATGGCCTCTGCATTGGAGAAAGCAATAAAAACCTCCCTTCCCCGATTCCACTGGCTGACCTTTGCAGGCTGAGAAATGAGTTGTCTGGAACAGTCCGAGTGGCTAAGCTATCTTCCAAGGGCCTCGCTCATCTCACAGATGGGAAAATCTCCTCTTCTCTTCTGTGAGAGTCCACAGCAGCTCCGTCTACACGGGAGATGGATCTGCCTCACAGTCCTATCGCCTCCACCATGTGTGGCCCTGTTGAGGCTGGTGTTCAGGCCGCGTGCACAGAGCTCACCCTACGGAGAATCTCCCCTTCTCCTCAATGTGGATCGGGACCAGGGCCGAGCAAGAGCCAGGTGTGGGGTTCATTTAGCCCCAGTGAGAAGCGAAATCCCAAACCCCAGCGATCAAAGGAGCAACATGGCAGCCCACTGCCTCTGCTGAAACCCTTGGACCTCAGGGCTTCCCACCCAGTCATGAGCCGAGTGGCAGGAGTTGCGGTGCCACACATGGCTATCTGGTGTGCCTGTTTAAAAGCACGAACAGAAGGACTTTTCACTGATTCTCCACTAAGAAAGGGATATGCCTTTTAAAAGAAAAGAAATAAACTATTAAGGTAAATGAATAAACAAGGAGTTACACACTGTATATCAAAATCTATAGAATATAGTTTGCTTCTCAGGAACTTTCCATCCACAGGAAATCTTGAGGTAGAAACGCTACCCCCTGACTGCCTCCCCTGTTTTTTAATCCATTGGCTTTTTCCTCTTGCAAGGACATTCTTTCCCCTGCAAGATAGAGTCCAGAAGCATTCGAACATCTGCTTAGTCACACGAGGTACATGCTTGCAGTCTGGAGTTCAGATAGCTAAGAAATCGCTCCTGAAATGGTAGAATCTCCAAGGAAATAGATGTTTACTTTGAATCCACTGAAAACATAGCAGAAATAGACTAATTACAGTCAGGAGGACTTAGAAAGCAAACAAGAAAGAGCTATAAACAGAGGTACAGGCTAGATTCTGGTGGAATTGTTGGGTGTAGGCCACCTGGGAGCTTTAAAGTATAGATATACATTTAATTCAATGTATTAGATGAAGAAAAGAGCAATAGCCACTCTTGTTTCATCCTAGTTCTTTCTTTTCAAAGATATTCTAGTTGCTCACCTTAAATTATAACTGAAGTCATTTTCCTTAGATATTCTACCTTTGCTATATGATTTTCAGTGTTTGTTTTTGGTGCAGGTGGGCTCTGGCTTTTCCCCTTTGACCTCTGTGTCCATCCTCCATAAAATGGGACAATATTGTTATGGCTGGGACAATATTGTTATAGGACGATCTGATGACTAAATTGGGGAACTTAATGTTTAGTACAGTCCCAGGCATGAAGCAAGTGCTCAAGAAATTTCAGTTTTCCTTCCTGTCTCTCCCCCTACTACACCTGCCCACGCCTCTCCAGTAAATACTCACACGCATCGTATAAAGCCTGGGAAATAGCTTTTTGAAAGAAAAGAGTCCCTAGTTGCTATTAATTCATCCAACACAATTGATTTAATAATTACTGAAAGTTATTTTAACTAGCATGCATATGGCTTTTCTAAAACACCCTTCCCTTCCTCCCCAGCCTTGTCCTAGTATTCTGTTGAGAGGCAGAACACTCTCAACAATTGGGTGTCTGGGTGAGAATCTTTCCTGCTCTGCCTCTGCCGAGGCCAAAGCCCTCAGGAAGGCACGCCAAGACCCAGCTGCAGCTCTGCCTGACAT
Source organism: Tarsius wallacei (assembly GCA_963574415.1). Classification (NCBI taxonomy): domain Eukaryota; kingdom Metazoa; phylum Chordata; class Mammalia; order Primates; family Tarsiidae; genus Tarsius; species Tarsius wallacei. Next base: position 7,303 of record CAUYQG010109220.1, on the reverse strand, counting down.
GGGAGGGAAGGAAAACATGGCGGGCAGTGGGTGGACACATACCATGTGCTGCTTCTAATATTCAAATGGCCCATCTTACTCTCCCCTTGTATAATTATCTCTCTTTCTTTGTCTATTTGTAAAGTGGGAAAATTACTTTGGGCCCTTCCTTGTATTTCACCCTCTCCCTGGCATTAGCAGAGGCACCCACAGCATGGGTGGGATTAGGAGTATTCTGATGGAAACATAGAGAGCACAAAGGTGCTAGTGTCAACACTGGACTTCCAGTGTGGATCTTAGTCCTATCATGAACTGATCATCTACACAGAAAACTTTGTTGAGCAAACAAAAAGTAAGGTTAAATGAGTTAATAAAGGTGGAGTCCTGATCTGATAAGATTGGAGGCCTCATAAGAGAAGACACCAGAAAGCTCTGTCTTTCCACTGTATGGGGACACAGTGGGAAGGTGGCCAGGAAGAGCACCCTCACCAGAAACAGAACCAGTGGTGCCTTGATCTTGGACTTCTCAGTCTCCAGAAGTGTGAGACTATAAACTTCTGTTGCTTGAGCCACTCAGTCTATGGTATTTTATTATGAAAGTCCCAGCAGATTCAGACAAAAGTCATTGAATTGTCTTTAAAATTTTACTTACACAAGAAAGTTGTTGCTTGACCTACTTTAAAAGTGCAGTCCAGTGGGAACTGTGGATGATAATAATTATGATATCGTTTTGGCTTTATACAGCAGTTTTCTTCTTAGGAGCTCACAGTAGTTTTTAAAAAATAATTTTAAGACATCAGAGAGGGAATAGCATTATTAATTCTAATTTATAACCAACATCAGAAGGCAGGCTTTTGCAGTGAATATTCTAGCATGAATGGATCTCTCAGGTAGGAGCTAAAGGTACAATCTGATTCTTAACAGAGTTCATGTTTTCATGGAACATGTTCTCTGCATGCATTTATGTTACACCTGTGTAATTTCATGCTCCTAAGATTATCGTGGGGAACTTATTTTTAAACATCTTCATAATCTTAAAAAACATTAGATGAAATCCATATGTGAAAAGGTACAGCAAGACTCGGTTTCCAGATTTCACAGCTGTTTGTTCACTGATTGGGTAACATGATCAGAAAACCCAACAAGGCCAGGCAGGCCCCACGGAGACAAGAGCGCCTGGAATGGGGGTTCTGCAGGTGGGCTGGAGCGAACACCACTCTCCATGGCGGCCCTTGTGGGACTCAGAGCTGTGCTAGCCCACGGGGAACCTTAAGGCTGCTCTGGGTACTTGAAATGTGATTGGTCAAAATTGAACTTAATTTTTGCCTATTTCTTTGCATTCTTTCTGAATGTGGCTACTAGAACGTTTGAAACTACCCATGGGGCTCACATTTTCTCACCACGGACATCGGTAACACCTTTTACCAACCTCTGCTCCCCTGAAGCCCCCTTAGGATGCTCCGCTTGTGCCTGAGAGGGAAGTGAGTGCCACAGCTGGACCCCAGCCTGTGGAAGTGAATCTCCTCATGCTTCCTGCCCCTGGAGCTCTGTGTAGCCCTTGGAGCCAGCATGAGTTTGCCGCAGCCAGAATCATACTACATCTCAAGGTTGTCTTTGCAAATGAAAGCTTTTATTTTTGAAATCTTTACAAGGAGACCCTCCTGTCTTTTGATCATTTCAGCTACTCGTCTAAAGCATAAGAGGTATGCTGCACATCTATGGTAATGATGAGAGTGACATGCATGTGGCCATTGCCCCATGGTGCTCTCTGAGATGTACTCCTTCACACTTTGGGAGGGTGCTCGCTTCTTCCTGGTCCTCAGTGCCACAGGATCACACTTTGGTCAATTCCTTCCTCTGTGTTCCCGTAAAACACGACCCATACCTCACTCACAGAACGCGTTACATTCAACTGAGTGTCTTCACTGGTGGACCGTGACAGCACCTACCACAGTGCTATCTCTCATAAACATCGACCTCTGTGGGACAGATGGGTGAACAAGGGAGTGAATGAGTTGGTATATGGATTTAGACAATTGAGATTATATTACTCCTACCAGGTCATTTGTAAAGATGTTGAAAGCAAACGACCCTGTGGCCCCTCATTGTCCTGCATAGCACCCGTTTCTGCATGCCACATTTCTCACTAAGTGAAACGTGCAATGGAGAGTTCTAGCCAAGGCTTCAGTCCTTAGGGAGACGGCCAACGATCCCTAAACTCTAGAACATCTTCATCCTAAACATAGGGAGATGAATTTCTCTGACATGTTTAAATACTGACATTCTTGGGCGGATATAAATGCATGTCCTTCATAGGACACTTGTCATGAGCCCACCACTGGAAAGTCTGTGTCACTATAACTGCCACGGATTCTTGCTTGGTGCATTGCTAAGAAGACATCCTTCTTCTTCTCAAGTTCATGAAAACCACACAGCAAAGAGAGAGAAAGGCAGCCACATTTGTGAGACCCTGCTCCATGCCAGGCAACACATTGGGCTCCCAACTCTTCCTCAGCTTCATCCCACCATGGTCACTCACACTGGCAGCGCTCTCTGATTCTCCAGGATACCAAACTCTGGCTCAGGGGTTAAACGACCCCTATGGTGCCGGGGAGCTACAGCAGAGGCAAGACTCAGGCAAAGCCCCTCTCAGTCCGCACCCAGCAGCACCCCAGCACCCAGCAGCACATGCAACAGCACTGCTTGGCGTGGTCTCTGCACCCACTGTACCACCCGCCCAACTGTGTGGTTCTTTTTTTTTAAAGTTTTTTATTTTGTGAGTGTGAATAAAGTTTTATTAGAACATAGCCATGCCTATTTGTTTATCTATTTACTGTGTTTTCAAGCTGCAGCTACAGAGTGGAGTGGTTGAAACCAAAACAATCTGGCGCACAAAGACTAACATATTTACTGTTTGGCTTTTTATAGGAAATGTTAGCTGACCCCTGATGCAGAAAGAGCCATATACACCTTTGTATGGACATTGGCTTTGCCTCTGAGAAAAACGAGAAGCCATGGAGGTTTGAGCAGAATAGTGACAGGATCTGACTTATTTTTTAAGTTTTTAAACACGGTTTATTAGAGAAAGAAGAAGGAAAAGAGAGACATACCAGAGCTGGCATGGGCAAAGGAAACTGCCCTGTATAGAGTTCATTGGACTCACTTGACTCGCTTCCTTTGAATGAATCCAAAGAGTCTTAGACTCTTTAAGTGTTCCCTTTTTAAAGTAGAGAGGAAAAGGCTGTGTCCTCTGTTCATAGGATTTGTCAAAATTCAAAATTCAGTCAGACTTCACACAGATTATGAAACCAGCTTTCGTGGTACTCTAGGCAAATGTTTATTCATGTAGAATCTCAAAAAGAATTTAATAAAAGGCATGTTCTGCCAGATAGGCCACGACAAAGATTAGCACGAGGTCCATCTCTCTCCTTCCTAAAGACATATAGAATTTGAAGGCTAAGAAAGAGCCAACGATAACACCTTCCTTTGATCTTGACGATCATTCTAAATTTTGTTTTTGGAAGTTATAAAGCATATGCGACCAGAATTCCATGGGAGATTAAAGGCAGGCTGAAAATCCCTTTAAAGCACACACTGGAATTTATTTATAAAGTTATAATTGAGGTTCTAGAAAAGAGCCCAAGATAGCTCAAGACTACAGGGATAATATGTATTCAAGAAGAAAGTTAAATGGTGTGCATTTATCCGCCAGCACTCAGTCACCGAGCTTCCCAGCCTACCCACCCCACACAAAGGCGCCCTGAAATTCTGGGGCCAGCATTGTATCCACCACGATTCCACCCCATAGACACATCCTTCAGAAGACCAAAACTCGGGGGAAAGGTGTAAACTCATCAGGCTAACAGCAAGTAAAGACAAAAAAAGAGGGCTGCTGGCAGACATGTTTCCAGGGTTTTTATGAGCTCGCTTGGTGACCATCAGAGCCTGCTCACACTCCTGCGTCTGCCCGCCGGCCAGCAAAGGTGGATAATAACTCTCATCCAGCCACAGGCGTGTTGTGATGCATCATTCATTAAGGTTCCTACGATGATGCCAAGTTCCCAGATAGGTGTTAGGAGAAGGTGTGCAAATGATGAGTTCTGCTGTGAGTAAAACAGCACCTCTCTCTCCTGTCCTTGTCATGAAGGGATTACCACACAGATGTGCCCACAACTCATTTGCGAAACGTCACTGCCCTGGATAGATGATATGCCCACAAAAAGAGTCTCAGAGCCCTCCGTAGCTTTATCCCTCTATTTGTTATCAAAAGATTATAATTGACTTTTATAAAAACATTTAAAAATCCCTTAATCCTATATAGATCCATGTCCTATCGCCTTTGTGGAGACCTGTTTTGGGAGCCTGGGCCCAACCAGGCCCCATCCATTTCAGTTGGGCCAGACCACTGAGGACTCCGACAGAATGGGGCTGACAGCACGTGCCTCCCTGGCTGATGTGGCGAGGAGCCTGCGGGCCCTTCCTCACTTCCCTCTCCACCCACTGGCTGGAAGAACTGCAGAACTTTCATTCACCAGGGTTGGAGTTTCTGCCCATGGTCATTAGAAGCCTGGGCTGTTGAGTCTTGTCATGTTCAACACGTGCCTCCCAAGATCAAGATCATCCCGCATGAGCATCTACTTGGCGGACAGAATGAGATGGCATGGAGGATATTGTGGCTCTGAGGTTCCCACATCCAAATGGTCCTGCTGCCATATCCACTGGCAAGGGAGGCCAGGACGTCCAGGAAGGGACAGGCTTTGTGAGTGGCCTGCAGGGCAGGTGACAGTTCACTTCCTCCTTGCTGTTGGACTTTGTAAGCTATTTTCTATCAGTCTGCTTACAATATCTTCTTCTGATTAACAGTGATTACTTGCCTCCTTTTCTCCCTCAAGTGAATTAGATTTAATATCTTGTGGTAAAATCTGAATTTATGTGGTACCCAATATGCAAGTTATGTGTTGCTGTATAAGAAATCATCCCAAATCTTAGTGATTTACACAAACATAAGCTTCCATAGTCTCTCTCTCTCACACACACACGGCCTTGTTTCAATGGGAAGGCTTTGTATTTTAAACATTTGGAAACAGATAGGAAACAGCTTGTTTACTCTTCACCTTAGGAATCCCATTTGGCATTGACCAGTAGAGCTGGGGCATAGGAAGAATCTGCCACTCTTGCTGGAAGGAGCTCACCAAATCGTGAGAGAGAAACACACACGGGTCACCAGTTCATCAGTCAGAATGTGACAAGGGGCTCAGTCACTCATCAGGAGAATGGGGAAACAGTGCCCGAAAGGGGACACATGCATGACAACATCACCAGTCACTCCAGGGCAACAATGGAGCTTGCGATTTTGTGAGATTCTAATGCAAACATGACATTTTCTGCCATAATCGGACAATGCTAACCACTCACGTGTGATATGATCAAGAAAATTAAATTCTTGTGGATCCCGAGTTCTCAGCGAGGGAGGAGGGATGCGGGTGCGCAGCCCTGTGGGATGACTGGCACCTCCAGGTGGTGCTGTTTGGACTCCATCAAGAGGAAGTAAACTCCCTTTTGTCTGGCAGAGCAGTGCTGGGATCCTTGTGCTGCTTCTACCGGGACAAGGATGCCAGGACCGCTGGGAAGGCTTCGACCTTTTCTCCCAACACGGCACAATACACCCTCTGCCTGATATTTGTTCTGCCTCAAAATCCATCAGATTTAGGACCTCAGAGAAACTGTTTCTGAAGAAAATGAACTATTTAAAAAATATATTGCTCAACAAAAACACCAGATAGAAATACTAGCAGTATCTAATGAAAGAACATTTTGAAGAAGTAAAGGAAGATACTATGGGATTCTCTTCTCCCCCTGTGCCAAAATATTCATAATTGTTTATTTGTCCTATAAAGCATGGGGAGGAAGGGGCTGGTCCTTGTTTCTCTGGTTTCTGAGAAATTCTAGAAATAGCAGGCATGTGAAATTTTTTTTCTCTTAAATTGGGGATTAGCGGCCGGGAGGCGACAAACATATTTTAGTACAGAATGAAATGAAGAAATACGTAGGTTATTTCAGGAAAAACTCTAGACCCAAAGGAAGATAATGGGAAAATGTCCAGTGCCATTAATCTCCCTGAGATCAACTGCCCAAGAGTCAGGGAAGGGAGGAGCCACGAAGGAGCCTTGCCATAACTGTCCTCAGAGCACTGTCCACATGGGGGTGGGAGGAGGGGATGAAGGGCCCTGAGCCTCACCTGAACCCCCTGCAGGGTACCAGGGGTAGGGAGGGATGAGCGCATTTATCGGTGGGGTTGGACGTGAAGGAAGACAGAGAGAGGGAGAGAAACATAGAGACATAGAGATAGAAAAACACAGAGACAAAGAGAAGGAGCCAAAAAGAGGGAGAAAGAGACAGAGAGACAGAGAAAGGGAGACAGAGACAGACACATAGAGACACACACAGAGAGAGGACAGAGAGGAATTGCTACACAGGGATGGATTGAAAATGGGGACCCCACCCACATGAGCCCTCGTTCCTCTATAATTTGAATAAGGTTGACTCAATGTTTACTCTAGCTGGCTTGATACACACAAAAACATGTATGAGCACCTGTTCTAGACCCCTAGACCAAGCACGCTGAAAAAGGGAAGAGACAGATGAGGAATGGGTCCTGCCCTTCGGAAGACAGACCCAGGCTCACATGCAGGGAATAAACACTGGCTCAGGCAACTCCCATGAAGGGACTCCCAGCCACGCGGGGTACGACATGTTGACGGGAGAAGGTGGCATGTGATGGGATGTGAGGGTGAGTGGAAGGAACAGGAAGACGCCTGGGAGGGCTTCCCACGACAAGGAGTCATGGGCGTGAAAGTGGACCCCAGGTACAGCACAGACAACGTGAACCCTGATTTACTGAGTCGGGGCTAAGTGGCTCCCATGCACGTGGCATTTCTCTCTCCATGGAGTGTCCAACAGAAGGACCCCTGTACTGGGTCACAGGTGATTTGTTATCCTTTTTGCTCAATCTACTTTTCTAAAATATTTTGGGAGGTATTTAAAATAAAATTAAGCCGGGCTCGGTGGCTCAGTCTGTAATCCCACGCTTTGGGAGGCTGAGGTGAGTGGATTGTCTGAGCCCGCGGGTTCAAGACCCACCTGGGCAACTTGGCAAGACCTCATCTCTACAATAAATAAAAAATTAGCCGGGCGTGGTAGCGAGCACCTGTAGTTCCAGCTACTCGGAAGGCTGAGGTGGAAGGATCGCCGGAGCCCAGCAGGTCGAGGCTGCGGTGGCCGGGAGCGGCCACTGCACTCCAGTCTGGGCGACGGAGTGAGACTC
>CAUYQG010109217.1:0-38277 GCA_963574415.1 Tarsius wallacei | reverse complement strand
TGGCCCTGGACTGTTCCCAGCGTATTTCAGTCAGAAATGGAATCAGCTTCTCTGAGGGGCGGGTGCCCAGAGCCTCCCCGGGTGATCGGGGGCTCGGTCTGGGTATGTTGTAACCAGGGAGGGAGCTGAGACCCGAGATTTTCTACAGTGGGGGAGCAACCAGGGATGCAATAGCCGACCCTGCGTGGGACCAAGGGTCCCTGGGCCTCAGACCAATGTGTCTGGCTGTGGATGAGTGGGTGGGGGAAGGGAAGCAAGAGTCTTTTTGGGGAACTTACATTCGGAGAATCTCACAGTTCCACCTGTGTCGTCGCCATCTTGGGTTCCTCCACCCTGCATTTCCTTCTTTTGCAGGGATTATGCTAAACTTCTTCGTGTCATTCCAATTTTAGTATATGTGCTGCTGAAGGAAGCACTCTTTTAACATTCTTTTAATTTCATCAGTTGCGATTCCTGCAATTATTTTTTTTTCCAGTTTCCTTTATATAATAGGTTTTAGTTCTTGATTTGTGAATCAATATAAGTAGGGTACACAGTTCTTCATTATGTTGGCCTAAGGTGGGAAATTTTTTTAAAACTCACTATTTTATAAACAGACTATAACAATAACTTTTGTTTTGGTTTGTTAATCTCACATCCTCCTATCAAGTGATATATACCATCATGTTTTCAATATTTTTTAAGTTCTGTGAGGCCTAATTAGCAGTATTCTTTTGATCTTTAAGGTCTTTGTGGCTACTTCTCTTGTTTCAGCCATAACCAATGTATTGAAACATTCTGTGTTCTATTCTTGTCCTTCCAAATATTTTTTTTTTTCCTTTTCTGCTAGTTGCTTATTCTATCACTTTTTGGGGATTTTTGTGAGGTGGAATGTAGAGAGAGAAAACTTTTTTTTAGAATTAACTCTAATCAAGGGATAGTTTACAGTTCTTCAGACTTTTTTCATTGCCTTATGAAGACCGTGCAAATACCTCAAAAGATACTTCCTGTCTTTTGAAATGATTTCATATCATACTTCCTTTACACACTTCAATCATGGTTGTCTTCTGTTATTTCTTCAGATATCATCTATGTCTTTCCTAATGGATATTTTCTTATGTTGTTTCTTTAATCTGAAATCTTCTTCTGTCCTTTCTTAACCAGGAATATTCTTTCTTTCCTTTCATGTCAAGTCTTAAATGCTATTTCATCTGAGAAGTGTTTCACAGTAAGTGTCACATCTATTGGATTCACCTCCAACCCAAGGACACTATAGACAATGTTCAAGTAGACCACTTGTGCACTATATGCTCAGCAATAACTGAGAAGTGTTTTAATGCTGACTATATATTTTATTTTAGTAGGTTTATTTTCATTACATAAATTACGAAGCAGTGTGAAGTAGTGATTAAAAGTATGAAGTCAGAGGTCAGGTTGCTTGGGTTTGAATACTAGTTCTGCTAGTGCCTACCCATATGCCTTTGGACATATTTAACTGAATGCATAGGTTTCCTCATCTGTAAAATGAGAAAAATAATAGTACATGACTACTGGAGTTTTTAAGACTGAAATTAGCTACTGTGCATGAGGAATATATGAGCACATTGGAAGAGATACATAATTGTTAGGTTAAAAAATAGAATGATTTTGATTCACAATGAGTTAAACAAATCAAATCCACCTTTGCAAAGTTAATTTTCTATCCTCTCATAAGTAATTTCAGAAATATGAATTGCCCTTACTTCATTCAAAGATCTGAAATTAAGATTCATATAATCAGAACAAAAATTACTTGTATTTGAGGAATATAAATTAATTTAAATTAGTATCAAGTTTATTAGTATTGAATGGTGCAGTTTGTTTCCTGTCATTCACGAAGTTGGGGATCGTTTAGGGTTTTCTTTTTATGTTAATGTACTAGCACTTTGTATAACATAATAAAAGCAGAACTTTTAAAACATAAGTTCTTGATGGCAATTGCATTTCTCAGCTGCAAAAAAAATGTGCATTTACTTCTAATTTTCAAGAAGCAAATTATAGGCAATGCTGACATTTGAATTCAAATTTATAAGAATAAAGATAGATAAAATAAAGATAAGAAAAGAAGTCAATATTGTTTTATCATGAAACTGAATTAAAGCAGAGGGAAATATTTAAGTCAGCTTTTTCTAGCCATAAACTTTATGTCAGAAGAGACTATACATTTTAGATATGGAGAAAATCTTTCAGACTTAACATTCTTCTGGAAATTATTGCTTGTATTACTTAGAAACATATATATATTTGATATGGGTATATCTGTAAGAGAGAGAATATCAAGCCAGATATATTGCTAAATGATAGAAGCAAAATGTATCAAAGGAAAATTGAAAAGGAAATGTGAAAATGAAAACACCTTTATTAGGCATTCCCTGAAATTCTAGGGACCGTCTGATTTTAAATATTCCCTCACATAAATTCCTAAAGTATGAAAAAAACATAAACTCATGATCTTTCTCATCAGTTGTTTGTTTTGAAAATTAAAACAAAATTAATTATATTTGAATAAAATCATTATATCCTTCCAAGTCTAATAGTTAGAACTCTTTGTTTTAACAATATTTGTTTATAATAATTTTATACAGTACCAATATATTTTATTGCCTATGTTGCTAACTTAAAAGCTAGTTCTAGTTTATATCTTTCTGTTCTCCTACTTTATTTTAGCTGTAAAAGGAAACATAACAGATGTGATCTTTGTGCCAATTGCCTTGATTATGTGCTCTTATTCTCAGGAGTTTCAGCTATTGCCCTTCAAACTTGCACTTGCTTCAAGGTTGTGCTTAAAGTTGAGTATTTGGTTCATGTCGCAAAGGGACTATATATGTTCATAGTTTTAAAAAAAAAGTCAGTATTGTTTTATCATGAAACTGAAGTAAGTCAGAAGGAAATATTTAGGTCAGCTTTTTCTAGTCATAAACTTTATGTCAGAATAGACTATACATTTTAGATATGGAGAAAATCTTTCAGATTTAACAATATAGTTTATACCATTTTTTTTTACCTTAATACAACTTCCTCTTTGCTTATTGTTGCCATTATAGGATATTAATTAACCCAATGAGGTGTGTTATCTTAAAAATAATCATCAAAACTTAAGACTGAATTTTGAACAAATCATCTGTTCTGTAAGTACTAGATTAGATTACCTTGAGATGGCCGGAGTGCCAATAGAATCCAGGTGCAAACCTGCACAGGTAATTCTAATCGGAAGGAAGGAAGGAAGGAAGAAAGGAAGGAAGGAAGGAAGGAAGGAAGGAAGGAAGGAAGGAAGGGAAAGGGAAGAAAGAGAATACAGTTTATTTTCATTATTTACACCTTCTGCCCTAAAGCAAACAGATCAGGCAGTAAGTGAAGAAACACTGTATACCAAATGGATGCTTCTTTAACAAGCACATCCAAAATCCATATATCCGATACTGAACCTGCTCTTTCATCCACTTTTCTTCATGTAGTCAGTTTCTCAAGTCAGAAACCTGAAAGTCATCCATGAATGGCAACCTCCTTCTTTTTACTCATTCAAATATAATAAGGCATTGATATTGGTGATTCTCCATTATAATTAGCTTTCTAGATCTCAACACTAAATCTCAAACTTGACTGTCAATAGTGTGATAGTCAGGGAAACTACCATTTTCTACTTTGAGTAATAATTTAACACCTTTCTTCAATCCCAAGTTAACTGCTGGATCACTTTTCTTAAGTTGAATATGCTTACCATGGACTTCATTTTGTGACCTCTCCAAACTCATTGGATGCAATTTCCTTACAACAGGCACCAGATTCACGATTCTAACTAAAGAAGTTTGTATACCTAACCCTAAATTGTACCCCACTTCTTTAAAATACAATTTTTTTTAGATGTGGAAAAAAACAAATCATGCTCTAAAGCTCTAAGTATTTTCTGATAAAGGGCCTTATGCATAATGTCTTGTCTAGTAATAGCCTTACCATGTTCTTCACTTACCTTCCTCCTACAGTTTATGACTTAACCATCACTCATTTGTGAGCTTAAATTTTATTTCCTCAGAAAAGGTTCTTCTTACTTTTCTGATAATAAAATGAATCCCTGTTTAGTAATCTTAAGCTCTCTGCTTGTTTCTTTATATTAATTATTTGCATAATTATATGTTCAATGTTTACCACCAACACCTCCACCATACTCTTCATCCTATGGAGATAGAGGTTAGTTCTGTGAATATAGACTCACTGTGTTACATTCCTTTTCAGATAATACAAAACGAAAACCCACAAATGAATTGTGTGGTGTGTGTGTTGGCGTCTTACTTCATAGCCCAGGTTGGAGTGCAGTGGCGTGCTCACGGCCACCCCAGTATCAACCTGGTGGGCTCAGCCTTCCAAGTAGCCAGAACTACAGGCCCACACTACCATGCCTGGCTATTTATTTATTTATTTATTTATTTATTTATTGTAGAGACGAGGTCTCGCCAAGTTACCCAGGCTGGTCTTGAACCCTCAGGCTCAGGCAATTCACTCGCCTCAGTCTCCCAAAGTGCTGGGATTACAGGCTGAGCCACCAAGCCCAGCCTCACAAATGAATTTTTAAGAGAATTATATTAAATTTCAATATCAAAAAAGAGACATTGAGATCATCAATATTCAAACCCCAAGTTAAGTCCTACCTTCCTATTGATTTATTTTAAAAATACGTTTCATAAAAAAATCTGTTTTCTTCATAAAATTCATGATTGTCAATTTCACACAAATAATCAACACTGCCTGCTCATCCATTTTATCAGATTGACTCTCTCCTCCATTCTCTACCACAGTCATTTTAAACCATTTGCTTTTTCTATAACCTTTGAAACAATTGCCCTTTTATACATTCTCATCACATCATATGCTAACACATCACATTTATAATTTTCATTTATTCATGCTATTAAAATTACCTTTTCCAGTAGTAAATAACAACCATGATTTTGCAAAAAATTTTATTTTCTGCTCTGTAGAATAGTTTAAATGACATTGAAATATTTTTGGCCCTTGGAATTTAAAAAAGTCAGTAAAACTAATAAAATGTTTATCACCTTAAATGAGGTAAACTATGAACAACATTTTCCAAATCTACTCATGATCTCTTTTTTGTTGATTTTTCTCTAGATATTTTCTGAAATAATCTAGTTACTACTGTTTTTTTGAGAAAAAAAAATGTCGTTAGTGATTTCAAAAACATTGGTCTTTGTTTTAAATTTCTCTACAAGTGATTATATTTCTTTGTTTATCTTAATTATTGTGTATGCATTTATGTGTTTGCTTTTTTATTAATTAAACTATTTCCTTGTTTTATTCCTAAACAAATATTTCTTGAATTTTCCAATTTTTTACTATTTTTAGTAACAATTTCTTAATTTCTACTTTAACATTTATACAATCATTTTTTCTTCATCATTATTTTCTTTGGCTCTTTTTAAAAATGAATTTACTTGAATGCTTGGCTCATCTATATTTGATTCATTATTAATTATGAAACTGTTTAGAGCTTTGGATTATCTATAATTTATCATTAACCACATAAATTAGCTTTGGACTCCAGAGTCCATATTGTATTTATCTTATATTTTTAAAATACAGATTTCATTTTATTTTAGATCATAAAGTTATTTTTAATTTTTGTTGCCTTTTATATCTTTGGTTTATATCTTTTATGTTTAAATATGTCATCTTTGAATTGCAGTAGAGTTATGTAGCCAACACAATTTTTTTGTTTTTGTTTTGATATAGCAAGTTTTTTTCTTTTCTGGTTTATTTTATGATCTCTCTCCATATATATATACATATTATGTGTATATACATATTATGTGTATACATACATGTATATATATATATATAATAGTCATATACTTTGATTTCTAATTTAGCTTTCAAAAACTTGACTTTTGAAAGTCAATGCTTAATCTGTTTAAGAGTTTTATTAATGTATTTAAAAGTTTTTTTTATGTTTCTCACGGCTTTTCCTCTTATTTCAATACTGCCATTTGATATATAGAATATTGTGAAAGTTTAATCTTAGAGTATCTTATATGTTCATAAATACAACCCTCATCAGTCAATATTTGATCAGGAAAATAGAAGTACTATGGGTACTGAAGAATAAAAAAATGTATTAAAGGAGTTGAAATTCATAAACAGTGCTTAGAGAATCCGGGAATGGCCTTTCTGCAACACTGGCACAGAGGGAAAAGTGTGAATTGCAGGAAAGATGGGCAGATGGGAATGAGGACTCACCAGAGGAAGGCCTTAATGAGAAGATAATGGAACATATTGGTGGTCTGTTGATGCTTTGTCTAGAAGTGGGCCAAGTGGTCAGAGTGTCAGCAGTTGGAAAGAAAAACTGGACATGAAACAGAATGAGGGCAGCAAGGACAAGCTAGAACCCACCAACACCACTGAGTTGTCTCTCCCCTTGTCTCATCCAACAACCTTCAGAGAATAATAGCTCTTACTTCATTTCTTTCTTCTACATCTCATACAAATTTATCTTTAGGCAGCCGCTACTGTTTGTTTATACCAGAAGTTCTGAGTAAGCTAGTTGCTCTAGCTTACAGAATTATAGTTTAACATCACCATTGTCCGTCCCTGAAAAATAGACATTTATATTTCACTTTCCTTTCTTTTTTTAAACGTATTTTTTATTTTTAAATTGTGGGGTACAGTTAAAGGTTAGGTATACAAATATGCATCATTCAGGCACCCTTGTTGATAAGGGGTGTCTCCCTGTTATATTTCACTTTCTTAATCATATATTCTTCTAAATAAAGTGATAGAGAAACCATGCATACATTTGAAAACATGTTAACTTTCTCCCCAAAAGAGAATACAAAGAGAATATGTCACTTTACCCGTCTTTGAATAATGTACATTATTTTTCTAGCTAAGTCACTCTACTATTTGATAGCTTGAAACTTAAATACTGCGATATAGTTTAATCACTAGTAACACATTCTATGAGTAGGGAAGAGTATGAAGGAAAACAATTGTGTACGTGTAATGTGTGTATTTACATACATATACTATATATACCATACATACACCGTACACACATGTATACATACTATATATAATATATAAATATACAATGTGTATGTATACAATATATGCTATACACTTATACACATATATGTGTGTACATATAAATTTATATGTGTTTCTGTGTTTGTATGTTATACACAAACACATCTACTTATCAGCTTAGATCATACTAGTTTGAGAAAAAAAAATGACTGTGCCCTTATGTATATTTTTTCCTTAAATAGAATGCACATATATCCAAATATGTAGTTACTCTGCCTCTCTCTCTTTCCATTCCTACCACAGTCTCTTTTATTTTGTAAATAGTCAAATGGTTTATGGTAGTACTTGCATGCTCCTTCTTACCTTATATATCCCATTTTATCATAACAAAATACCACAGACTGGGTGCCTTAAATAGATATTTAAGTATCACAGTTCTGGAAATAGGAAATTCAAGGTCAGGATGGCCACCGGTTTACCTCCTGGTGAAGGCTTTCTTCCTGGCTTGCAAATGGCCACTTTCTCTCTGTGTCCTCACATAGTAGAGAGTCTCTGTCATTATCAGCTTTTTCTCTCTTTCTCTTTTCATAAAGCCACTAATCTCCTCACAAGTGCCCCCACTCATCTAACTCCAATTACCTCCTCAGAACTCATCTTAATGTACCATCATGTTGGAGACTAGAGCTTTAATATATGAATTCAGTGAGGAGGACACAATTCAGTCCATAACATCCCTTATCAAGCATGTCAGCTAGTCACGGGTTCTTGTCTGGTGAAGTGGCCCAGACTCTTATTCTTGAACAATTTTTTTTTCATTTCTGAATGGTTTTTGACTTTGATAGTCTTGTATGTATTGAATTATTGCAGTTTTTATTGGCTAATAATCACAAGACATGAAAGTACTAAGAGGTACCCAAGTGTTCTCCTCCATTCCAGACATACTCCTTTTTATTTCCATCTTTTGGTAGCAATACTATTTTACTCTTAATAATTAGGATAATCATCCCCTTTTTTTTGTTTCACAAGCATAAGGAGCACAAAAAGTGACCAGTAGCAGTCTCATTTTCCAATTTAATGAAAAAATGGTTGTGCCTTTTGTTGAAAGTATTTTTCCCTTTAGAACTGAGATTCTTAGACTAGCAGAGCTCAGAATTACAGTAATGAGAAGCAAAATTTTCATTAGAGGATCATTGGGGCAATAACAAGAGGAACTGTTCACTTCTGCACAGCATGATTCCTGGACTTGTTAATGCTGGCTGTGAGAGGATCAGCTCCATATGTTGGTCCCTTTTTCAGAACATATCTCAGGATATCTCATATCCTGAAAAACATTGCCCCGGTCCCACAATGTGTTACCACACAGACAATATCATAACAAGTCTTCAAAATGCCATTCCATTTTTTTATCATGTGAGCTGTTTCAGGGTGATGGAAGACATGAAAATACCAGTAAATTCCAAGAGTGTGAGCCCATTACAACATGTTATGCTCTGTAATGTTGGTTTTAATAGAAACATCATAGGCAGGGAAAGAAAATCTGTATCCAGAATAAATATCTATTCCTGTGAGAACAACATGCTATCTTCTGTTTTATAAGTGGTCCAATATAGTCAACCTATCACCAGGTAGCTGGTTTCCCCTTTCAGGGAATCCTGCCACTTCAGAGCATATCAGAGCTCAGTATTGATCTCTGCTGACAGTTTACTCATTCGGTAATATCTCTAAGCAGATAAGCCTTGGTGAGTGGAAATTCACATTGATAAGCTCATACATAACTGTATCCCAGCCACTATGACAGTTTTTTTGTTTGTTTTTAATGAGCACATTGGATAAGGACAGTAGTAACCAGAAAAAGAGATTGACTAACACACAGTTTATTCACTTAATTGTTTGGATCCTCTGCAGAGGTAGCTATGCGATGAACATTCACAAAGAACACACATTTCTTCATTTTCTGAACCTATTCACAGAGGTCTATTCACATCCCACTTCTACAGAACCTCTTGTTAGCAATTATTCAATGATATATATTTTTTCAAATCCTTAGCTATCCAACCAAAATGTTAGCCACTAACTACAAGCAAGAGAAAATCCACAACTCTGTCTCCTTCAAGGCAAACTTGCAACAAGATTCACTGCTTAAGAGACCTACTCACTGGGGAGATTTCCCTTCACTGCTATCTTTCAAGGTCTCCTCTGCATGGCGTTTTAATACTATAGCTGATGGTATTTGTATTTGTGCAAATAAAATCTGATGTATCTCTTTGAACAGGCCATGTTTATTCAATTGTTGGCTTTTGGGCAGTATCCAGTTTATTTTCCATTTTTTTTACTATCTTAACTATGTCAAGTTACGTTTTCATATGATAAATGTTTTCATATGATAAACGTATCTCTTGGTTTTTCCTTTTTCTTTGGCAGAAGTTTCTCTGTAGGAAGAGTTGCTTGGATCACCAAGTTAGTCTTTTGAACTTTCTTTTGAAGTATGGCCTCTCTGGGCAGTCTTAACAGGGTGAAGTTGTGTCAGCATTTACTTATTATTGAAAATCTGACAGCTCAGATAGACTTTTGTTCAACAATCTAGGCCCCAGATATTAGGTCAGGAGATAGTGTTTTGTATGTGCTCATAAATTTCTTTGTTATTTTTGTGCAGTAGTGCCTTGCTTTCCAAGTAAAAACATAAAGGAGCTAGAAAAGAACATTCATACTTGCCCCTCAGCATGGCCTGTACTTGCTTTCAGATCTGCGTTGTGAGCTAAGGTCAGTGGGTTTCCAATAGAGGTATGCTTTACTTGATCCCTAGAAAAAATGTACTTTGTGTTCAGCAAGTTTCAGTAGTCTCACCTGGCTGCACCATCATTGGCTGAAAAATCTTAAATATCTTTTGGAAAGTTATTTGTTTTTCTGAGTTTGTTTTTGTTTTATTTATATGTATTGGCTTATTTAATTATCCAGTTATTTATTTACATTTTGTTTGGTTATTTTATTTCATATTTCACAGCTAAAGAGTTAAACTCACAGTCTGAAATTATCATATTGAATGAGTCAAACATTTACTTTTTGAACCCAGTTAAAGTTAGAGCACTTAATCTTACTTACCTTCACCTGTCCTCATAGATGGCCAAGATCTGCTGTATGCTAATTACATAACATATTGTATTTACATTTTAATTTCACCATAACACTTGATGAGTGCCCTCTCTGTATTTTCATCTAATCACTTGATAGTTATTTTAAATAGTGTAAAGGAACTGACTTCTGAAAATTGGTCTTCCACATATTTGAGAAGAAGAATTTTGAAAATAAGTATTAAATAGAAGAGAATTCCAGAAACCCAGGGGATGGAACCAAATTTTGTTCATCATTATTTATTATTTTTAATAAAATGTTTCAAAAATAAAAACAAAGTGAAGAGTAGATTTGAAAAGAAGCAAAAAAAAAAAAAACCCAAAAAGCAAAAAACAAAACAAAACAAAAACAGAAGAAGAAGAAGAAAAGAAAAGAAAGTAAAAAAGGAAGGAAGCTTATATGGAAGTTTCAGTTTTCAAAGCCCTGCTGAGAATGAAAGGAGAATTGAAGCCAGGATTGTTAAACTTCTAGAGCACCATGTCTGCAGAATAGGAGGAATGGTAATAGTAAATACCCATTGCCATATTTCACTACTTCTTTACATTTCTTTGGCTGTAGGCTAAAAATATGGAATGCTCCCTATTTTGCCTAAGGACATACAACTATTAGTAAACAGGAGTGCAAATAAACCTCTGATCTGAACAATTTAAGCAGATGCTTATATTTGGAAATAGAACACCTGTCAAGTGTTTTGAAGTAAAATAGATTTCATGACTTTGAATAGGGCTAAAAACATAGTCAAGGGAGTATTAAAAACTTATGAGTGAATAAATGGCCCAGGGAGAAAAAGATTTTGGAAATGTTATCTACAAATCTTTGGAATTAATACAATGGTAATTATTCTAGATGAAAGTAATGATTCATCCACAAACAACATGTAGTACAAAGATAATTTTAATCAAGTTGAAAGTTAAAAAAAACTCTGAAAATTTGTTTTTCAGTTGTTCTCAGAATTAACCGTAATGCCAATATCACCACCTTATAAATAAATAAATCTCAAGACAAGTTCAGAAATTATATAATATTCTAACATTGGAAAAAAATCAAAAAGTATGTAACAGGCCCCTATGAATAAAATCCTGCTTACTCAGAGTTGGGAAAAAGGATATTGGTATACATTTCTATGAATTCAAACTTTAGTTTCTGCTATTGTTCTTTTCTTTTTTTAAGTGTCATGTTTCCACTATTTCTAGAATATGAATATCTCGGGACAAATACAGTAGTATTGTTTGGTAAAGTTTTCTAATATACACTGCTGACAAAGAAACACTTTTCCTTTGGCAATCTCAGTTAAAAAAAAAATATATATATATATATATATGCACACACACACACACACACATGCACACATACGCTTACCAACAAAACAAACACATTTGAAATGCATGACTTGCATATATTTGCTATAAATGTGAATACATATATAGGATGAATACATATAAATTCAGGTATATGCATATACAGTGTAAATGTGTATATATATGTGTCTAGGTCTATGCATGTATTTGTTATAATGCATGCACCTTTGTATTTGTTTTAGGATACTAAAAGGAACCTTTTGATCGCCTCTGATTTGAAGAGTGGGGCCCAAAGCCATGGAAAATAATAAACTAATTATACTCATATTCTGAGGCAATTCAGCACCAACTGAGATTGGATCTTAACCCAGTTCTTGCTATTAGATACAATCTTTAGCCTTGTGGAATTTGTCGTGATTACTCCAATAAGCAGTTTCTTTTCCTCAGTATAAATGTACTACAGTACCTGAACAGATTCATACATAAAATTCGGCTGCCTCCAAGAGTGGCATTCTTGTTGGGCAGCCCTTTTCCTCCCTGTCGAGTGTCTGCATAGTTGGCAATTTTCCTGTTCAGCTTGTGTTTTCCTAAGAATGGAAGAAGACAGAGGCAGGAAGGCCTCTAAAAGAGGGAATTATAGAGGAGATGGTATAATGCCCAAGTTGACAGAACTAAGATAGGTACATTTTCTTTGAGTCTGATGGTTACTTGGGAATTTGACTAGGTTTGGATGGTTTTGCCAGTTTCTCCCTCCTCACCCAGGAGGATTGCTTCCAAAAAATAGAAAACCCAAGCAAGAACCTCTAGTGAACTGAAAGGTGAAAGAAGTTGAGTTCAGTTGGTTTCCCAAATCAGGGAACTGGGAAATTGGAAGCCCTAAAGGGTTGTTGAAGAATTGTCATACACACTTCAAAAGAAAGAGCCAGCATTTGAAGAAATCTCAATTACATCAACAGCGTCCAGAGTCAAGTTGATGTTAGTTATCGAAACAGCTATAGCCTGCAGTTAAGACAAATTTGCATTTTTTCCAGCACACTACTCTACCTCTGTTGTGAAATGCTAGACTTATCATGGGCAGTGAAGAAGGACAGAAACACTCCAACCTGCCTCTAAATCCCCTTGATCTGTCCTGAGGTGATGAATGGGAGTGCTGTGAATCAGAAATGAATGTGGAGTATTAAACTGGAAGGAAGTTCTAAATGTTATTAACTGGAAGCAAGCTGGAAGCTATAAAACCTGGTCAAAATAACAATCCACTTTAGAGAAAATATAAATTTACACATAGTAAATAGAGAATGCAGTTTGCTATATAAAGATGGAAGAGGTAGGCCAACAAGGGGAACAGGGACCTTTTTGTTTGGCTTTTTTTTTAGTTATTTTGCCAGAGGCACTTTTAAAAATCAATTTCTTGCACGTGCAACCTGTCATGTAGAAGAATTAGTCTGTTTAAAGAGTTGCTGCTTTAAAATAGTTAAATAACTTATCTGGCAGTTTGTAAAATGATATTCAGCTTTGAAGCTTATAATACAAACCAAGCAAAGCTAAATGCAGGCATAATTCTAACTTAATTATTGCTTGTGTACCAATTTTTCACAAACATACTCATTGTTGTAAATGTAGAAATTGTGTGTGTCTGGGCTTATGCACAAACACAGTATTAACATACACACGTGAAACCATATTTGGTATTTGGATTTTAAAAGTACATCATCTGAAAAGAATATAGAGCCAAATAGATGTGTGTTTAGATTGTAAAGCACACTGAATGTTGTGAAAAGGAAGTAAAAGTTAATAATATTCTTTTGAACCCACAAACACCAACATGCAACATGTTATTAGGTTTTATATTATTTATCACTAAGACCAAATCAAAACAAAAACTTGATTCTGATTCTAACATACCTTTTTTCTCCTTTGATAATTCTCCATATAATGTATCAACTGTTGTACGATTTTAATGTTATACATTTCATTTTGAAGAATATATAACCCACTCAAGTGAGATGCTTTAATGGAGGTAGAACTTGATGGAATTGGGTAAGAGCTGCAATCACAAGAGAAAGGTCCTATTTAATTTTTTTTCCTCCAGCACCTACTATAATATCAGCCAGCCCTTTATAACCTAGCTATGAAGTTGTTCCTAATCTCTGAAGTTAGAGCTATAAACCGAAAAGCTTTCAGTTAAAAAAGAAGGGTGGGAGCAATAATGTGTCGGGAGCCACCCATAGAGGTCTGTCTTCTGACATGGTCAAGGAGACTGATGATGCCAGACTGCACGGCAAGTCTGGGAAGGTGATGGCTCTGTTTCTCCTGCTCTGCTTAGTTATGTTGCCAATGGGAATCCTAGGGGCTGGGAAACCACAACTTGCTAAACAACTGCAGAAAAAAGATTCCGGCGGAAAGGAACGTCAGGGAATAATAATGTCTCACCCTTTGGCTAAAATCCCAAAAGCTCCCATTCTGCCAATGTACAATTTTCCCAGAGTGAAACATACCCCCTTTAGAGGAACCCCCAATAGGATGATACATTACTGAGGTGGCTGGCATTATAGGGGACCTGGAAGCCGGCCTGCTAATGCAAGAATAGGAGGCCACTTCCCCTGCCAGGGAGTGGTAAATAACAACTTTAAATATCATGTGTTCCATAAAGGAAAACTAGAATATTTGTTCCCACAGATTGGAGGTGACTCAGAGAGATATGGGGCTGCTGCCAGTGGCCTAACAATTGTAAATTGTTGTGCCAGCTTTACTGGCAGGACCCTGAGAAATGTCAGTGTTCCGGAGAATGGTTTTGTACTAATATTAAAAGTAGATTACCTGCCTGACTTTTGTGGTTGCTTCATGGCTTTTGTATAACTAGGTTTAAAAAGCTCATAAATAACTGTAAGTACAACAAGGCTTTGTTTTTACCTGTGCTTTATGATGTCATGGAAAGCTATATCTAATTTTAAGAAAAAAATTTGGAAACATGTAAAAATTTCTGTGTGTGCTACGCAAAAGCTTGTGTAACAAAAAACTATATATACAGTAGATTGGTCAACAATAAATGAGCAGTCCTGCATAAACACCAGGTCTGTGTCCATCTCTTCACTCACCGCCGCTGCCTTTCCTTCGGGAAACCCTGAACCTGCTGGAGCGGACTCCAGCAATAACGTTTATCATCTTCCTGATAGATGTATCTTGTCTCTCCCTGTGTCTCCCCTTAGTGTTTTAAGAGAAATTCAGATGTGTGTGGAGGGAGTGAAAAAAAAAATAATAAAATTAAACTAAATTATTTCTAGAAGTTATGTGTTACTATTTTGAATAAGTTATTAAATAATAAGTGCCTTATGTATGAATGAATATATAACATGTTCGTTTGTAAGAAAAGTAAAATTAGCTTTTCTTGAACTGATGTAGGAAATTTTGCTTTCTAATAGATTGAATTAAAAATATCAGTGGCCATGAATGTGTAAGATTTTTCTTGGTTTGTTGCCATTGAACATATGACCAGAAACCATTATTTCAAGAAGAACAAAGGGAAAGCAATAATCAAAAGATTGCAGAATCTTTTTTTTTCCTTTCCTTATGAGAGCCAGGCTATTGGAGAGTGTCATGTTGCTGTCATTTATTTTATACACTTTTGTGTAGCTTCAGGTTTCAATATTGAATTGTGCCTGTCTCCTCTTAATGTCTTTGGCAGCCCCAGATAGTCTATCGATAGACTACTGAACAAAATTTTAATGTCATAAGTTAGTTAGAATATCCTATGTTTTCATAATTTCTATAATCTCAGATGGTTCTTTATCAACTACAACTATATCCTATTTTTCATATAAAAACAAAGTAATTATCAGAGAGGAAAACAAAGTGAATAAATTTAGTGAGTATTCGAGCAGATGTGATGTCCTAGACAAGGGTCTTTTGACTATAGAGATTTTTTTTTTTTAAAGAAGAAGCTTCATGAAATATTATTTCAAATACGTCATCAGCATTAAGCTATGCATATTTGATTCTTATGCTCGTATAATAACAATAATTTTGGTAGTAAGTGCTGCTTGATCACTCTGCTTAGCATCCCTCTGTTTTTACATTCACCTGTTATATTTATTACCAGTGCTTGTAATCCAGTCATAACTACCTTATTTTTTTTTTTTTCATTTTTGCCGGGTGCTGCTGTACTATACTTTCCATAAAAGCAAGCTCAGATATTTTCTCACAGTACACGTATTAATGTTATACATTTCATTTTGGAAAATTAAGGACTACATATTCAAGCTAAATGTGAACCATTTTTTTCTCCTATAATAATAATAGCTGTAAAATTTGAGGGAAAGAAACAGTTCAACTCACTAAAGCTATTTCCCATAGAGGGACCTTGACAGTGATCAGCTTCTCTTCCCCCCTGCTCTAAATGCCTGTGAACCTGTGGCTATACCCTTGCTGAGGTCTTTCGATTGAACTCCCTTGGCTTTAGCTAATTCAATTCCTAATCAGCAGGTTTTGCTGAAACCTGCTGTGTGCAAATATTTATTGCTTTGATAATACAGAGGGGAACAGCCAAAGAATTACCAAATCAAGACAAGCAAGCTGCTTTTGCTATAAA
Organism: Tarsius wallacei; assembly: GCA_963574415.1. Classification (NCBI taxonomy): domain Eukaryota; kingdom Metazoa; phylum Chordata; class Mammalia; order Primates; family Tarsiidae; genus Tarsius; species Tarsius wallacei. The sequence goes on along the minus strand of CAUYQG010109217.1, from coordinate 22,212 downwards.
TAGTCACATTATCCTGGCATTCTTCTTAATTCTTCCTCTCTTTTATTTATCCATATAATCCCAACATGTTTTCATTTTATGATTATTTGGAAGGGTAATTCGGGTGTGTGCATGAACTGTTGAAGGCAACTTAGAGATGTGCATTAATTGTAGATACTTCTTGCTAGAAGTAGATATCCAATAATCTATTAAATGATCCACAATGTCTCCAAAGATGTAGAAAAAAATGTAGAATAATTAGTCTGGTAGGCTGATTATATACCTTTAAAGAAATTACAAAATATTTATGTGATTTTTTCTTACCAATGAAAAGTATTAGGGTTACCATGAAATTCTAGCAGCAAATATGTAGATTGATAAATATCTCTAAATGTCTTTGTTCTCTTATAAAAGAAATGAATATAAATACTACTAGCAAAATGCATTTTGTGATTATTTTCAAAGAAGTTATTCTTTAAGAATCTTTAGACAATGATGCCATAGAATGACTTATGTTATTTTTTAATCAAATCTATTAAATATTTTAACATGACAATATGCACAAAACATAAAAATTACAGATGTAGAATGCAAAATCTTTTATATGCTTAAGTGCAATTTAAAATAGCCTTTGACAACTGGGCTCGGTGGCTCAGTCTATAATCCAGCGCCTTGGGAGGCTGAGGTGAGTGGATTGCCTGAGCCCAAGGGTTCGAGACCCACCTGGGCAACTTGGCGAGACCTCATCTCTACAATAAATCAAAAATTAGCTGGGCATGGTAGCCCGCGCCTGTAGTTCCAGCTACTTGGAAGGTTGAAGCGGAAGGATCGCTGGAGCCCAGCAGGTTGAGGCTGCGGTGGCCGGGAGTGGCCACTGCACTCCAGTCTGGGTGACTGAGTGAGACTCCAACTCAAAAACAAAATAGCCTTTGACAATTATAACAACTCTAGTATAGCTCTCCCAAGCATAAATATTTTCTGTACTAGTATAGCTCTCCCAGGCGTAAATATTTTCTGTTTGCATCAGTAATGAATATCTTTTTTTTTTTCTTCCTTATCCCTTAAGTAGGGAAAATGGCAAGTAACCCTGCCATTATATTATTTCACAGGCCAGCTGAGAGAGTAAAAAAAACCCCATAGCTTTCAGAGGTCTGGAAGGCAACTAAAATAAATCTAAGTGAGCAACACTATTCTTAATTTTTATCCTATTAGCTCTTCTTGGTATTTAATGTTTTAATAATGTGGGATCTATTTATTGTACAAGCCTGAGATATAATTTTTGATTCAACTAAAGTATGAATTTCTGCTGTGATAATATTTAATTTTATGTTTGTCATACACATACACATGGTAAATGTATGTATTACTTATTTTAGTAGTCAGAATTTGAATTTTATTTTTAAATGTTGGTATTCAAAAGATCTGCTTGCATTTCAGAACCTACAATCAATAATAGTATCTATAGCAATATGGAAATATTTTTTTCCTCCACAGAAGCAATTAGATAACTATATAAATAATACATAAATATCTAACTAAATAATTCATTGAAGGACTAAAAATGAATCAATGACACTACTGTAACATTTAATTTTTTTGCAGGAGAGTACAGAAAATACATAAGAATGTTATCTCTTAGTGTCCTAATCAGAAAACCTGGATATTAAAAAGAAATTACTGGAACTATGCTTTATATTACAAAGAAGTAAAATGACTTTATTGGATGGGAACATATTGTTACAAAGTTAGAACTCCAGAGATACATTGCTTTGTTAGTTCCTAAACTAGTCCATACATCTCATTGGTTTAAGTATGTCTGCATGTATGTGTGTTGCATGTATATGCATATATGGCGTTAGGTGGCTTGTACTTTTTTTTTTATTTTTTGAAAAAGAAGGATTTATTGAGAGGACAGAAAGCTCTCACAGTTGGAGAGTACCTCAGGGGGTTGCCTGCTTGTACTATTTTGTTTCTTCTACTTAGTGAAATATTTTAGAGATTCATTCATGCCTTTCATGTATCAATAAATAATTGATTATTTTTATAGCTGTGTAGTATGAATAGGTAACAATTAATTTATTGTAGAACACTTCTCTTGATTGTACTGGACTTTTTTCCAGTTTGGGGCTATTATGAATAAAGCTGTTTTGCACATTCTTGTATAAGTATTTTCATAGATTTATATACTCATTTTTTTATGAGTATACAAACTCATAGATTTTCTGATCATAGAGTAGATGTAAATGCTGGAAAAATCTCATACTGGTTCAATAGGTCTGCTTGTTAAATTGTTATATATTTTGTGATCTGATTTTTAAACATAGACATTATTAAAACTAAACTTTATAGCTTTACATTTAAATGTTATATAAAAACCAAGTGAATAAATTCTCAAAACTCATCACATCCTAATTACTGTACTATATTTTATTGTTATCTATGCCATTGAGGATATTTACGTCTTTTTATATCTGTGTGGTGGGTATGCTGTGTAAAAAGATGTGTGGTAGTACGTTTTTCTCCAACTTTTCATTTAGTGATGCCACAATTAATATAGTGGGACTATTCATACCCAAGAATTTGGTACATGCTTCAAATAAGAGCTGGGTTTATTTTGGGAGACTTGTCCAGACTTTAAAAAAAATATGGAGGAAATATTACTCATGCAGGGTTAAATTTTAAAGTGTGTCACATCTGTAGACATTGCATTGTGAATATCACAGAAAAGTTGAACAAATATTCTTCTAGTACTCAAAAATGATATCCTGAGTCAACACATAAATTGTACACATCATTAATGGAACAGTGATATGCAACTTTGTTGTTTTGCTTTGTTGTTTTATTTTTCTGAGAGCTGTTTGTTAAATATTTCCCAAACAACACACAAATAATTTGACCACAGATAATGTGAAGCTAACTGATAAAATATTTTAATTGGCTATATAACATTTTGTTACCATGAGGGATATATGGAAGTTTTTTTTCTGTTTTTTTGTTTTTTGAGTTGGAGTCTCACTCTGTCACCCAGACTGAAGTGCAGTGGCCGCTCCCGGCCACCGCAGCCTCGTCCCGCTGGGCTCCGGCGATCCTTCCGCCTCGGCCTTCCAAGTAGCTGGAACTACAGGCGTGCGCTACCACGCCCGGCTGGTTTTTGATTTATTGTATAGATGAGGTCTCGCCAAGCTGCCCAGGCGGGTCTTGAACCCTCAGGTTCAGGCAATCCACTCACCTCAGCCTCCCAAAGCTCTGGGATTACAGGCTGAGCCACCGAGCCCGGTTTATATGGAAGTTTTAATTACTTCATGTCTTCTCCAATATTTTGTATTGTCAGGTCTTTAAAATTGCAGTCATTTTAGTGTCTTTGATATTTTGCTGTAGTTTTAAGCACACTGAGATTTCCAAAATTACCTGATGAAAATTATGCTCAAGACCTTTGTCCATTCAAAATTTGTCTGTCTTTCTTATTTTTTTGTCTTACTTCATTATTATTGTTATTACTACTACTACTTCTACTATTATAGTTGTAGTCTCGATCTGTCGCTCAGTCTGGATGCAGTAGCTTGATCATAGCTCACTGCAACCTCGAACTCATGGGCTCAAGTGATACACCTCAGTCTCTCAAACTGTTGAATTTACAAGTGTGCACCACTACACCTGGATAAGTGTTATTTATTTATTTATTTTAATAGAGATGGAGTGTTGTTGTGTTGTCCAGGCTGGTCTAAAACTCCTGACCTTAAATGATCCTTAGTATCTCAAGGAACCTTAGTGTTCTAAGATGCCCAACTCTATTTTTTATTGATTTATATCAGTTTTTAAAATATGTTATGAATATGATTTATTTTATATGTTATGGATATGATATTTAGATATATGTTATGAATATTCTCTCCAAGTCTATAGTTTGCTAAAATCTTTCTTAGTGATGTTCTTCATAAGCACAACTTTCAATTGTGATAAATTTTTTTTTTTTGAGTTGGAGTCTCACTCTGTCACCCAGGCTGGAGGGCAGTGGCATGCTCCTGGCCACCGCAGCCTTGACCTGCTGGGCTCCTGCGATCTTTCTGCCTCAGCCTTCCAAGTAGTCGGAACTACAGGAGTGCACTACCACGCCTGGCTAATTTTTGATGTATATTTATTGTAGAGATGAGGTCTAGCCAAGTTCCCGGGTGGATCTCGAACCCACAGTCTTAGGCAATCCTCTAGTCTTGGCCCCCCAAAGTGCTGGGATTACAGGCTGAGCCATTGAGCCTGACCTGTGATAAAATTTGATTTATCAACTTTTTGTCTAATGGTTATGACTTTTTGTGTCCTGTTTATAACTTTGTCTCCCTTTCTGTCATAATAGTCTTTTGTGTTTTCTTCTAGAAGTCTTGCAGAAGTTTTTCATTGTAGTCAATAATCCACTTCAAATCAGTCTTGGTATATGTTGTGAGTAGCAGTCAAGTTTCTTTTTTTACCATAAGAACATACAGTTTGCTCCAGCACCACTTACTGAAGCAATTTTTTTCCATTAAGCTCTATTGATACTTTCTTGCCTACATTTATTTTTTGTCTGCTTGTATATTTTAATCTATATCATTACTATGATTTTCTCTGCTTCTTATTAACCTTTCATTGCTACCACGTGGCATGGAGTAAGGAGAGATAGATCAGACATATCATTTACTAAAATGAATTCAGATGAATCAATGACATAATATAAACACAAAATGCAACAGTATCTAAATATAGAGTTCACATATGTGTCACTTCATGCACATGGATTTAATAAACTGGAAAGAAGATATCAAAGGTAAACTCATTCAAGATCAGCCTAGGCAACATAGTGAAACCCTGTCACAAATAAAATAAAAGTGTTTGAGAAAAACGAAAACAAAAAGATAAACTCAACATATTCATCAAGCAATAACAACATGGGAAACCAGAAATAGAAAGATACTTGCAACAGGTGGCACATACAGATAAAATCTTAATCGTCTTAATTATACAAATAGCTTATGTAAAGTAATAAAAACAGACTAAGGGGTAATAGCTACAGTAAGGATAGAAGTGAATAGATACTCATAATAGAGGAAAAACAGATGACAAACTCATGGAAAATTGTTGGCCAGGCTAATAATCAGAGCGATGGAAAGTATAACAATGTCACAATTCAACTCTCAAATTAGTGAAAAGTTTTGAATACATAATTAATAATGATTTTGAAGCTGTGGTAATATGGGAACTCTCAGGAACTTCTGATTAGCTTAAAACTCACTGTCAACATTTTAAAAAGACAGTTTAGCACATCCTTTACTGCTTAAACTACCCTGACACTGATTATTATATGCGCCTAACCGTGGTATGTTGGTAATTTGGCTTCCTGAAAAAAACAAAGTTTGTGATATAAATACTCCCACCATGGTCAGCTTCAAGTAACTAATAGTTTAACAATCCACTCACAGAATTTCACAATCTCGTACAAGTTAATACAAGACAAAACAAGGATTTCATTGAATGTTATTTTTTATTTGTAAATATATTTGAATTGTTAAACAAGAGATTAATTTAGATTGCTGCAAGATACAGTTAATTATTCTGAGTAAAAATTAATTTGAATATAGTTTATTTTCTACATTAAAATGTAAAATTAAAAGACTTTGGCTTTATGGAGAACAATCTATAAATAAGTATCGAGTCCAAAATTATGCTTATATTTTATTACAGAAATTCTACTTCTAGAAAATTATGCTAAGAAAATAAAAAATGAAAGTGAATACATTTATATTTACTGTTAGGCTCATTGAAGTATTGCATTTTTAAAGTAACTGTTTGGGGAAAACATGAATAGATAATAATAAGTATTGTAATCCAATTATGATTAAATTAGAATATGGATTAATAAGCATCAATTATACATAATATGTTAAAATGCTATTTAAAGGACTTGACAAAATGATTTCAGTATACGTATTGGAAAAGGAGGCCACCAAGCAGCATTTATAGTTTGTTGTAGTACAATATTTTATGTTCTTAACTGATTATATATGAATCTATTGCCTCATTCATATATGTTTACACAGCATATCATATATACAGTATGATATATATTAGTTCTTGTATGAATATATATTTATATATTTTACATCTTGTATATGTTGCAGCAAAGGCATTCATGTGTAAGATTATACTTTCTTTTTTCTTTCTTTTTTGTTTTTATTTATTTTCACAGCATTCCACATCTCTTTGTAAACTGTACAGTATTCTGTGATTCTAAATCTGACATCTAGTTCTGACATACAGAAATGTGAAGATTGAACCTAGTTCTGTTCTAAGATAATGCAAAATCATATAACTTAGTTTTAAATAATGTAATCATATAATGTAGTTCTAAATTTCAAGGTCATCACATTGTATGCAACTTGCAACAGACATTAATTTTATTAGTTGTCAACAATAAAGAAAAGTTGGAAAATGCCAAATAGTAATAGTATTAAAATAGCTCATGTTCATATCTAGCCATCTGTTCTTAATTCATGCATTCTTATATAAAACCAAAGTATTCAGTGCCTTTATTGCCAGTCACTTCTACAAATTACTGTTGATTAAATAATGAACAAGAAGGACATTGTTCCCGCATTCAGGAGCTAAAACTAATAGGAAAACTTGAATCTCAAGGGGATATGATATTGCTAAAAGATTCATTTCACAAAAGTAAGCAGCAGTATTTGGGAACCAGCTCAGAGCTTCTTGCATAAATCTTATAAAGATAACATGCTGCAAAGATGACCGACCGTGTGTCTGGGTTGTATGGCAGTCAGTGTTTACTGGCTATGCCAGTATGCAGTCTTGAAGCTAGCAAGCTCAAAATCATATCAATACACTGCTAGTGGGTATATAAATTGGTACAATAATGTTGGAAAATCCTTTTCCGTATTTATTAAAGATGTGTGAGTGCACACACACACACACTTTCCCATCCAGTAATTTAACTCCTAGGTATAAGCTCAACAAATTCTTGCATAAATTCACAAAAAGAGAACAATGGCCATAGTAGTACTATTCAAAATCACCGCAATCTAGAAAAAGAGCCCCAAAATAGAATACATAAATTTTATTATATTCATACAATGTAATACCGTATAGCAATGAAAATGAAACAAAACCACACAGACAGATCTTACAAACATAATATTGAGGGAAAGAGGCCGCACGCAAAAGAATACAAACAATATGATTCTATATACACAAAATTCAAAAACTGGCCAAATTAATAATTTCAAAGTCAAGGTAGCAGTATAACTGGAAAGAGTGATTTTCTATTTCTTGATCTGAATGCTAGTAACATAAATGTGTTTATAGGGAAATTTATAAAGTGGCGTAATTTTTCACTTTTCTATATCTTTGTTTCTGTAAGTCAGAAGTCTGATATGGGTCCTACTTTCTTAAAATCAAGGTGTCAGCAAAGCTGTGTTCTTTTCTATAGGGTCTAGGGGAGAATCAGTTTCCTGTAATGGTTGGCAAAAATCAGTGTATTGAGGGTTGTTTTTTGTTTTGTTTTGTTTTGTTTTGTTTTTTAACTGTTGCCCCCATTTCCTTGCTGACTGTCAGGGGAAGGAAGTTCCCAGCTTCTAGTGTCACCCATATTCTTTGTTTATGACCACCTTCCTGCTCAAAGCCAGCAATTGTGGGTCAATCCTTTCTCATGCTTCCGATCCTTCCTGCCTCTTCTTTCTAAGTCACACCATGCTCTGATCTGTTCTGTCTTTCTTTTCTACTTGTAGGTTCCATGTGATTGCATTGAATTCAAACACTTAATAAGGAGGATAGTGTACCTATCTTTAGGTCTTTAACTTCACTTCCATCTGCAAAGCTTATCTCCCCCCCCCCCCCCCCCCCCGTGTAAAATAACATACCCATAGATTCTAGAAACTAGGGCTTGAACATCTTTGGGAACTGATTATTCTGCTTATCACAATATTAACTTCAAGTTATAACATTTCCATAAAAAATGTTTTTACAACAAGGGTACCTGCACAATGTATATTTATATACCTAGCCCTGAATTGTACCGCACAATTTTAAAATAAAAAAGTTAAAGGTGAAAAAAATATTTTTAAAAGCATATTCATACAGAAGTTATTTAAAAGTAATTCTTTTTCTTCAGAGCCTTCCTTGGGGCTCATACTGTTTACCCTCCTGCTCTCTGAGATTGAAAAGCTGCCCAAGATCTTTTAAAAGTGATCTTGATACTCCTTTAAAAATGTTTAATTAAAATTGGGAAGCTGTACTATCATCCCTCATAGGGAGTAATGATGTGCATTAACAGAAAAATTCTGAGATACTCTGCAGTAAGAAATTTACTTAATTTACTTGCTTGCATTTACCCTGTGAATCTACAATAAGCTTGAACATGAAACTTTACAAAAGTATTCTGTAAAAGCTCTTAACAGCACTTATTAGAAGTGTTTTTCCTTGATCTGGAAATTGATCTGGAATTGAACATAATTCTTTAATATTTCTTAATTGTTTTCATTATATCACCATTGTTTCTACCTTACTTCCTCCTGCTTTATTGCAAATAATACTATTGTGTTCTCATGCTATTTTAATTTTTGATATGTGTTAGTTCTTCACAATTATTACCCTTCTTTTAGATGAGGACATTACGGTGAAGTAATATTCCCAAATTATCACAGCTAGTAATTGGCAGAATATCTTAACCCTTCTCCAGTTTTTCATTTTTATCGTCTCCTAACCATCTTCCATTGATGGTGAAATTTTCATTCTAAAGCACAGATTTGACTTTCTTGCTTAAAATATTTCAACACGTCCCTATTATCTATAAGACAACATTAGATTTGCTTTGTGTGGTAAAAAAGGACCCTCCCTTACTTCTCCAAACTGTGCTACAAGCCTAGGTGCACCTCCTTATCATCATTCATGTGCTCACCTGCTTCTTCACACCCCCTTGTCTTTCTGTATATTCTACTGTGTTCCAACTTTCAAGGTATTTATTTCAAAAAATAACAAACAAACAAACAAACAAAAAATATGTCAGGCTTGGTGTGGTAGCTTAAACCTCTAATCCTGGCACTTTGGGATGCCGAGGCATGAGGTTTGCTTTAGTCCAGGAGTTCGAGACCAGTCTAGGCAACATTGTGAGAAGTCACCTCTACAAAAAATTAGCTGGATATGGTGGCACACACCTGCAGTTTCAGCTGCTCTGGAGGCTGAAGCAGAAAGATTGCCTGATCCCAGGTGGTAGAGGCTGCAGTGAGCCATAGCACTCCAATCTGGACGAATCTGCACTCCAATCTGGGCAACAGAGTGAGACCCCCAACTCAAAACAGAAACAAGAATCCCACCCCAAGTATCATAAGCTCTTTGAAGATTTACCTGTCTACCATAGGTAGAGTCATGTACTCTTACTTCTGCTCAGTGATTCGGTGTGTGGTTATTGGTGTGAATTTAGTTTCTGTATTGCTTCAAAGAGAAATAGTATGTATACTCCAATGAATTTTAAATTAACTCCCCATCTATCATCCCTTGTTAAATTCTAAAGTATTTTGTTTATTTACCATTTCTAAGTACTATATTCTATTTAATTAAGAGATTTTAGAATTTTGTTTGCTAGAATGATTAGTCAACTTAGTTTCTAAAAGACTTTATTTTATTTAAAAAATGAAGCTTAATTCATTATATTAAATTTGCAATTATTTTTATGACATAACTCCACCACTTTTCCAAATTGGATGGTGAACTTTTCAAGGGTGAGGGCACAAGCAATGACTTACTTAGATTTTTATCTTCAACTCCAGGCACTATGTCTGACAAATACATAATATGCTATGATTAAAGATCTCGCTAACAAGTGATTAATAAAAATAATGGGTAGAATCAGGACAGGACTGAGGTGCTGACCAGATAAATCCAGTCACACAAATCTGCTTCAGCACTGAATACATTTTTTGAAGAACTTCTGCATCTAAGAAATATTGTCACCTTAAAAAATATGTATTAAGTCCCAGTATTGAGGACTCTCACTTATTATTATTATTACCAGGATGTTAAAACATCTTAGATCTGTAGATGTTATGGGATTATTTACCACACCAATGCATTTATTCGCATTAAAGTAAGAACAAAAAGAGAAATAGAGTTAAATAGTACATTTAAAGGAATAACATTTAATTTGTCTGTGATATAGCTGATATTTTCTTACTTGTTGGATTCATTTCAATGAGTGATTTCAGATGAGATTAAGTGCACTAAGGGTGGTATGACTGTAGTCTCAGTGAGTAATTTCAGTTTCATTGTCTTCATATTACTTCAGTCTGTTATAGGATCATCAGTTGGCCATCATTTTTACAGCACAGTCTTAAGGAATAGCCCTCTGTCTTGTTCACAGCACCCATTCAATACCAGAGACTACTTCTTGAAAGTTACACCTCAAAAAATAAAAATAATTCATAACTTTGTTACTCGAGTGTAATTTTTAATATTTTGACAAATATGTGATACTGAAGGATTCCTGGATGATGACATCTAGCACATCCTTGCTGTAAACAAGTGGGTGGGAAATGTGCTTATCATTTTTGCCAAAAGGTTTAACAATAATGAATAGATTGTTGAAAGTTGTGTAACATAATATTGTAAGAACTTGCTCGAATACACTTAATACAATTTCAGAATGATGAGCTGCTTCACTGGTAACAATATAGTCATACACCATGTTTATCAGTTCAATAAAAAATTGTAATAATGCATTCTACTATGGTATACCTTCTGCTAATAATTAAACTGTGACATTTGGCACTTAAATACACATGTTATATATATTGTGCAAAACAATGAAACTGGAAGACTATTCTTATCAGGAACTTTTCAGAGCACACCTACTAACATATGAATTACATTGTGGAAGACCTACTACTCAGTATACATGGAAAGCGTTATAAATATGATTATTGCTGTTATACTGATTCTAAAACCAATTCTCACTTCAAATATTAGAGCCAAAGAATAAAAATCTGGGCTTTTGATTATGTTACATATGATGTTTAGAGTTTTGCATAAGATACTTATGCAAAGGTATCTCAATTTGGAAATATGAAATATGATTTTATGAAAAATTAAAAATGTCTAAAGGTACTTTTTACATAAATGTACTTAAACAGATACACCTGTTTAACATGGAAATTTATGGCAGTTGTTTAATTTTATGAGGCAGTTCATAACAAGCACTATTTAATACAAATACTATAAATGTAATTTTTAGTTTAATTTTCATAAACAGATTGGGTAGCTTATAGTACCAAATGTCATAGCAAAGCTGATTTTAAAACATCAGTTTACATAACATAGGCAGTTGATTAGGATTGTATATTTTAGTCCAAACATTTGATAGTATACATCTTTTCCTATAACTAAGAAACCAAAACTGGTGAATTTGCTGCACTTGAGAAAAATCAGAAATTGAGATTTTTTATTAATAATTATGTTTTAATATAAAAACCATACCTAACTTGAACTGGCAGTAGTAATTCTGTAGGTTTTGCAGTAAACTAATTCAGGTAAAATAAGCACATCTTTTTAGAAGCCATAACATTCTTTCTTCCAGCTTAGTTCACATTTCATTTTCAAACATAAATCATGGTACAAATCATGGGTATATCTATACTTTCCTAAATTAAATGATCATAATTAATACACAATTTTTAAAATATTATTTTTACATATTCTTGTTAATGCAGTACTGTTAGATAATATCCTATGGACAAAATCAAATTGTGCTAATTCATTGGCAAATAAAAACATAATCAAATGAATCTATACTTCTATTTTTTGCAGTTTGAATCAAAGATACATATATAAAGAAATAGAATTTTCTAATTCATTACTACCATCAACATTAATGCAAAATCACTAATAATCTAGAAAGAATGAATTTTCAGCATGTCATGCACCTTGTTCTTTTGTTTATTAATTTCTTTTCACTTGCCACCAAATAGTCAGATTTTTTCCTTATTCTCAATCCAAAGAACTTCTGCATGTCTAAAGCCAATTATGAAAGATTTTCAAATTTTAAATTATCATATATTGACGTAAAACTTTGTTTCTCCCATTTCTCCCACCCATTATCTTTTTGACATACTTTTCCCCTAAGTTTTAGAGTTATTTTATCTTTCTTGGAAACCAGTGTTTTGGCCTAGCACTAACTTTACCTGTTAAGGTCTAACCTTTTTGCCAAAATTGCATTCTCTTTAGCTCACAGGTTTTCAAAAACTTCTATTTTAACCTTCTTTCAAAGATCACTGGTTCTTTAAGCAACAGTGGATGGTCAGATCATGAAACAAACTATTTGCATGTTATCATGGTCACTAATGAATTGTCACATTGTGACAGGTTCCAAGACTATACTACCTAATCTTACACACTGATCACCATCTGGTAAGATGCTTCAAAATTGAGAGGTTTTTTTCTTTACCTTTGAAATCATTATTGAATTTTCTTTTTGTTAGGCAAAAATAAAATCCCATTATGGGGTAATTAAGATATGTTAATATTTCTCTTACCTGTAGCAACTATCACTAATGCAAGCTTAGTATAAGTCTTAGAAAAAAATATCTGGCATTCACAGACATTAAAAAGTCGTCACAGATTTATTTATGAAGTCTATGTCACAACATTTTTGAACTTACTGTTTTCTAATTTGAGAATGAGGATGGTTTCAGTAAATACTTTTTAAAATTTTGGATTTATTTAAAAATTTAAAGTAAATTGTGTTCTATGTGTGAAGAAGTATGTATATTTTATTCATTATTTCATGTAATGAGTACTACCTCAGAGCTAATTGTTCTCAGTTTTATTCTAGATACGATAATTAGAGTATTTTCTAGACAACAAAAATACCAGTTAATAGGAAATTAAATTTACAAGCAAAAGATAATGGAGCCTTGGCCCACAAAAGTGACAACACAGATAAAGATAAGTGTGTGAATTTTGTATATATTTAGCTGTAGAATGATAGGACTTATCAGTGGATTGGATGATGGCACACGGGAAAGGTAATTACCCAGTAGCGACTCTTAAGTGAATGTCTTAGCTCCTAAAATGGAAAAATGGCATTGTAGAGAGTAAGTTCCTGGAGTTAAATTAGGTTTCCATGTTGTATATGTTATGTTCAAAACACTTACTAAACATCCAAATATAGATGTCAACAAGCATATAAACATAAGTACTGAAGCTCAAAGGAGGTCCCAGGGCAAGAGACATATTTGGAGACAATAATAACACTGTAAAAACTATTTAAAATCATGGGGAATTGTGAGATTATTTGGAGTAAGAATGCACATAAAAAAGAATGGAAGTTCAAAGAACTACTTGATTCCAGAAGAACAGCAATGTTTAGATGTCAGGTAGAAGAGCAGGTGACTGAGAATAGTGATGGTAGCAGTGAGAACAAGAGTACTATCAGTGGCTGTCATTTATAATGTCCTTATTCTGTACCAATCAGTATTCTAAGCATTTTATGCTATTTTAGAAAACTCATTTAATCCTCCTGACAACCATATGCTGTGTGCACCATTATCATCTTCATTTTTAATGAGGGAAAAATAAGGCACAAAGGAGTGAAGTGACATGTCTAGGATGAGGATTTTTTCTTCCTTGCATGTTTGTTTAATAAGAAGGCACTAGAACACATGTATGTGTGACTGGAAATGATCTAATAAAAAGAATGAGAAATTGCTGACACAGGGAAGAAAGTGCTGCCCGGCAAAGGAGTGCAGCCCCCAGTGTGGGATGACAGGTTGATGTCTACAACTGGGTTCTTGTGTTTAAGTTTGGAAAAAATTTTCAAATAGATGCATAAAGTAGCAAGACAAGTGAGTAGCTTTATTAAGCAAAAAATAGTACACTCTCAAGAGGAGAGAGTGGGCATAAACGGCCTGTATCAGCTGCTGCTTCTGCACCTAAATATTGTTGATCTATAAATTTTATTCTTAGGGATACTGAGGACTGTGATTTTGGGTGATTTTTTCTTAGAATTGGGTGGGTTTGGGGACCGGGTTACTGTTACTCCTCCCTCACGCCAGGCAGGAAGTTTTAGGCCTTATAGGGTTATACTGATACTTTGTCAGGTGTTTGATGGGAGTGGGAGGTTCCCTTAGAGTAATTTTATGTTAATAGTATTACAATGAGCTTTGGTCAAGTTAAGGACATTTAGTTGAGCTATTGTACCTTCGTCTGTGCTGGGGCTATCCCCTTTGAGCATCTAGGTATAAGAGGACATTTTCAATCTCATTTAACCACAGTTTCAACTGCTAGGTGCATAACAGGGGTGACCAGGAATGTTCATATGAGCATTACTTTTCTCCAAGTCCCTCTCTTTCTATCTGCCTAATTATCCCCTAACTACCTCCTATCTCAAAAGGGGTTTAGCCAGTGAAGTTATGCCTTTGAGAAGTAAAAGGAAGAAAATCCAGAATCCAGAGCTCAAGAAAAGAGAATGACCTTTGAGTAAATTAGTATAATTGGAGAAAAGAAAAAGCGAGAAAGAGAGAGAACAATGTACAAAAGAAATATGTTGTGAAAGTGTGGCTTGTGTGTGGGAAGGTGAGAAGTTTCCTTTTGATTGCTTCTGTTTGTTATTGGTGTTGTTGTTTTTAAGGAGAAAATCAAAGGGGATTGATTTGTGGAGAGAAGCCTTATTATCTTGTAGGTTTTGCACTGGATGCCCTTACAAATTCACATCTCTACTTGATAAAACAAAAGCTCCGTAAGTAGCATACGCTCACATGAATCTATGGCATAAATTGTCTGTCCACAAGGACCCTTGGCTCTACCAAGTAGAATAAGACATGAATTAGTTAGATGCTCCATGTTAAAGGCAGATAAAATTATATCAAAGCTCAAGAAGTATGCATTTAAACCCAGTGATCTTGAAAGGTTTCATAGAGGAAAACACATTTCAGCTGATACTCTTAAAAAGAATGAGATTTTCATGGGCAAAATTTTGAGTGAAAGGTATTCCAGATGGAAATGGCAGGGTGAGCAAAGGCATGACTAAAAGTAATACAGCTGATCTGACTTAAATGTAGGATGAATAAAGTTCTATAGGGGGATATAACTCACAGATGATATTAGGGACAGATTGTGAAGGGCCTTGAATATCATGCTGTGTATAGATTTATTCTGTAATAAACTGGGAGACATGGGAGGTTTTTAAGCAGTAGAGTGATGAGACATATATTTGGAAGTAGATAATGAGCCTTACTGCTTTGTAATTTGGATTGTATGATACTTTAAAACCGCAGAACATATCTTAGCTATGCTTTAGTTGGCATAACGTGTTTTCCTGTATTATCTTTTCTATCCCAAGCCTAGGGCAACACTTGAGGACAATGCTTTTCTATACAGTTGGGTAAGGATGTCCTAGATACAGGGTTGTATTTTTGTCTATTAAAAATATAGCTAAACATTTTAACCACTTAGCATCTTTCGCACATTTCCACCTTGAAAAATGTCACTCCAATGGGTCCTTGTCCACTAAGAACTAATTCAAGCCAGCTGAATGAACATTTCTATAAATGTTTAACTAGTCCTACTGTCTTAAAATAGATATTGGACTCACTTATACCAACCAAACAGAAAGTTCAGTGAAACAGATGTTTTCACTGAAGAAATGATTCTACCTCTTATGGTCTAACAAATGAAATATTTATTTTATTTGCGTATCACTGTAGGCTTTTTTTGTCTTAGAGAATAGGGACCTGGTAGATAAAACACAGATAATCCTCAATGATTTTTTTTAGAAATATTTAAGAAATAAACCTGTTACCTCTTTTGTTTACTCTTTCACTATTCTGATGTCTAGGCATTTTCAGAAAGTTAATTATGTGCTGCTGTAAGAGAGGTATCCTTCATGAAAGTATTCAACTAAGACATATGTTGGCATAGATATTGAGCTTCTCATTTAACATCTTTGAAAATTCTGATTTTTGTAGTGTGTTTAGGAGAGGAACGTAATGTGTACATTAAAGAACTTTCTCTTTTATGTTGTTTTCCTTTAAGCAAATATATCAAATGGGCTATCTTTATGAAACTGCTGACCATAGTTAACAGTCCAGATGAGAAACAAACATATTTTCTTTTACATATTTTTTTAATTTTTTTATTTTGAAGGTGTGGGGTATAATTTAGGTTTAGGTATACAAATATTCATTATGCAGATACTCTTGTTGATGCAGTGTGTCCCCCCCGTCCTCCCCTGACAGTTTCCCACTACTGCCAATCCCTTTCTTGTAGTATTATAATAATTGTTCAAGATCCACTTATGAGTGAGAACGTGTGGCACTCAGTACCTTGTTTCTGTGATAGATCACTCAGTATTATAGACTGTAAGTCCATCCAAGTTGCTATGAAGTTCATGATTTTGTCCTTCTTTATGGCTGCATAATAGTCCATCGTGCATATGTACCACATTTTTTTTTAATCCAGTTCTCTTTCGATGGACAGTACAGGTGGTTCCATGTTTTTGCTATTGTAAATAATTCTGCAATAAACATGCATGTGCAGGTGTCTTTTTCATGGAGTGATTTGAGTTGCTTTGAGTATATTCCCAGTAAGGAGATTGCAGGGTCATATGGAAGGTTAATTTTTAGATCTTTTAGTAATCATCACACTGTTGTTTTCCACAGAGGTTGTACTAGTTTACCCTCCCACCAACAGTGTAGAAGAGTTTCCTTTTCATCACATCCTCTCCAGCATCTGTTGTTTTTTGAGTTATTGATGATGGCCATCCTGACTGGAGTTAGGCGGTATCTCAGTGTGGTTTTAATTTGCATTTCTTTGATGACTAGTGAGGCTGAGATTTTTTCATGTATCTGCTGGCTGCTCATATGTCTTCTTTTGAGAAATGCCTATTCATATATTTTGCCCACTTTTTAATGGAACTTTTTTTTTTCTTTTTGGCACATTAGAGTTCTTTGTGGATCTTAGATTTTAGGCCTCTGTCAGAGACACAGTTGGCAAATATTTTTCCCCAGTCTGTAGACTGTCTCCCCACTCTCTGGATGGTTTCTTTGGCTTTGCAGAAGATTGTCAGTTTGATGAGGTCCCACTTGTCTATCTTATCTCTTTTTAAAAAAATTTTTTTGTGAGTTGGAGTCTCACTCTGTCACCCAGACTTGAGTGCAGTGGCTGCTCCCAGCCACTGCAGCCTCGACCTGCCAGGCTCCAGCAATCCTTCTGCCTCAGCCTTCCAAGTAGCTGAAACTACAGGCACGCACTACCGCCCAGCTAATTTTTTTGATTTATTGTAGAGATGAGATCTCGCCAAGTTGCCCAGGTGGGTCTCGAACCTGCGGGCTCAGGCAATTTCTACTCACCTCAGCCTCCCAAAGAGCGGAATTACAGGCTGAGCCACCGAGCCCGGCTATCTTATCTCTTATGGCATGGGCACTAAGGGTTTTGATGAGGAATTGGTTTCCAATTCCAATTTCCATAAGAGTGTCTCCTTCTCCTGTGTTTTCTAAGGTTCTTACAGTTTGAGTTTTTACGTTTAGGTCTTTGATCCATTTAGAGTTGATTCTTGTGTGTGGTGATAGATAGGGGTCTTGTTTTAGTCTTCTGTAAGTAGTCAGCCAGTTTTCCCAGCACTATTTACTGAATAGGTTCTTCTCTCTCCAGTGGTTGAGGGTGAAGGCTTTCTCAAAGATGAGTTGGTTGAGAAATTGAGGCTTTGCTTCCAGAATTTCCATCCTGTTCCATTGGTCTGTATGCCTGTTCTTGTACCAATACCAGACTGTTCTGATTATTGTAGCTTTATAATAAAGTTTAAATTCTGGGAGTGTGATACCTCTCACTTTTTGTTTATTTGTTTGTTTGTTTGTTTTTGCTGAGGATTGTTTTGGCTATTTGTGGTGGTTTCTGTTTCTATATGAATTCCTGTTTTGTTGTTTCCAGGTCAGAGAAGAATGCTGCTGGTAATTTAATGGGTGTTGCATTACGTCTGTAGGTTCCCTTGAGTAGGATGCACATCTTAACAATGTTGATTCTTCCAGTACATGAGCATGGAATATTTTTCCATTTGTTTGTGTCATCTTTGATTTCTTTGAGCAATGTTTTGTAGTAACAAACATAATTTCTATAAACACATTTTCCATAAACATATGATCAAATTTTAAATACAGAATGGGTGATTTTAACCTGATCAATTTATGTGCTTACCATATAGTGCTTGGATATATACCCATTAGACATTGTAGCGTGAACTAGAGTTAGAAATGTAAATAGTGTATAGACCTTAACTTCAAGGAGCTAAAGCCCTAGTTCAGGCAATAATAGGAGAAATAAAATATGGGGAGTGTGAGCCCCCCTTTATGCCAACATTTCAAATTTTTGTTTTTTGAACCATTTATTGAACACATTTTGATCATTCATTATGTTTAAGACACTGAACTTTTACAGGTCTGTTAATAAATCTTATGGTAGTTTAAAATTGTTTCCTATTTATTAATGGCTAAGAGCAATATCTTATATTTAATGAACACTTACTATTTGCAAAAACTTTGTCAAGTACTATTTTATTTTCACAATTAATTGAAATGAATATTACTGTTACTGTTATTTTATATATAAAATTTAAGACAAAAAATTTTGTGACATGTTCAGAATCCCATAGATTTATTGGCCAAACCATACTTTAGTAGAGCCCAAGTAATTTGGCCTAGATCTCACATTTTTAAGTAATTTAATTATACTCTTTCCCTGGAGACAGGAAGGAGACAGAGGCTATTAATTTTGTTATTTGTGTAGTGGAATACTTAGGACATAGATAGACAGAATGACACAACTCTTAAAACCTGTCATTTCAAAGTTTCTGTTTCTGTACTATCTATGCTCTCAGCTTTTCCACCTTCAGGTAAACAAAAGTATTTATAGTTGATGGCATTGCTATTTATAATGTTAGTGACTCTGCTGGGTGAAACTCATCTTTTTATTGATTTGTCCATTGTTCACTCTTCTACATTCACATACTAACACAGGTAAAATCTGTTATGTATGGTGATAAAAATATGCATAACTAATCATTATGCAGTCTTACAAATTCTCTAATAGAGGTCTATAAAAGTGTTATTACAAGATAAGCAGATAGCAATTTATGCTCAGTAAGAATGTCGGTGAAGACCTTGTGGAGGTGAGAACTTCTAAGCTGAAGCTTGAAGGCTGCGTATGATTTAGTAAGGAGAAGAGATAAAGGATAGTTTCATTGGAAAATTAAGGACAGAGCTGAAATGATCGAGCAGATAATAAGCCAGTCAGGATGATTGGAGTGCTTGGAAGGAGTGGTAACAGATGAGAGGAACAAAACAAGTTAGAGGCAGGATGTGATAGCTGAAGCCCGTAACCCCAGCATGTTGAGAGGCAGAGGCAGGAGGATTGCTTGAGACCAGCCTGGACAACATGGTGAGACCTCCGTCTCTTAAAAAAAAAAACAAAAAGCCAGGCATTGAGTTACGTACTTGTAGTCCTTGCTACTTGGGAGGCTGTGACAGTAGGATGGCTTGAGCTCAGAAATTCAAGGCTACAGTGAGCTATGATTACACTACTGCATTCTAGCCTGGCCCATAGAGTGAGGTCTGTCTCTTAAAACAAATAAACTAACAGGCTAGAGCCAAATTTAAAGAAAGTTTAACTTTATCTTAGAAATGTATATATATTTGCAAACATTATTGTGTTGAGTGATGACATTGTGAGTTTTTAATTTCAAACATTACTTTGTGGAGCCAGCTGAAGGAAGGACAAACTGAAGGAGAAAGAACAAAAGGCAAAACAAAAATAAAAATTAAAAAAAAAAACAAACATCAAAATCCTATCCTAATGAAACTTTAGCTTTTCCCCAAGCAGCACCCTTGCTTACTTGTCCCAAGACTATCCCAAACCTTGTCTGCTCTCTCCAAGGACACTCAGTCCACACCACTTCAGATAAGGTCAGCAAAATGGTCCCCTTTTCTTCCAGAGAAAAAGCACGTTATATCCACATTCTCTCAACTTCCTGTTTCCAATTAAAAAATGTATCTGATTCTACATAAAACTCATTCTTTTTCCAATCTCTTGATCAAAATTATGCTCTTGATTTTATCACCTCTTGGCCTCACAGAGGCCTTGCTCTGTCAAGTACTTTTTCTGTCATACATTCCCACTTTCTCTTTTGCTCTTTTCCTCAGCCTTGTGGGAGCCTGGGGTATGCTAAAAAAATGTAAACAAAACAACAAAGTAAAAGCTCTTCCTTTGATTCTACATATTTCTCTAATCTTTGTCTTCCTTAATCTCCTCTTCAAAGCAGACTTTTCAGAGAACTCCAAAGAAACTCACATTCACCACTCCGTGCCCTCCTGTGTTCTACTCAGTCCACCACACTCCATTGTGTCCCTACCACTACACACAAAAAATAATGAACTATTAACTGTGAACTTCAGTGGATATTTCTCAATCACAGTCTTATTTGGGCCCTCCAGGCGTTTCACATGGTTGACTCTTCTTGGAACTCTTTGCTACCCTCACTCTGTAACATTGTTCTTCATGATTTTCCTTCTATGTTTCCCATGCAAGTTCTGCCAAAAGACGAGTTCAACAAAAGATTTCTAACTCAATCCAGAAGATATTTAAGATTATGCAAATATATAAATTCAAGTTCATCCTGGCACAGATTACTTAGAAGAAAAGCAGGAGTTTAAGCATTTCTATTTGAGTTTACCACTAGTAGTATTTTAATATTATGCCTTTTACATTATAGTTATACCTTAATGCTCTCATAGTTATCATAGCATTAAAATCATATCTTTTCTCTTACTTGTACTAGGTTCATTTTACGTTATAATCAACCAATTATCACATGTCACCATATCATCCTTCTATGCTGAGTTTTGGAGACAGATACTGTGGTTCACAGTTAGACAAAGATACATAGTGTGTACATGGCAATTGTGTGACCATATGCGTTCTTCTGCTTGACTTTCATTCATATACTTGGATTTGGTTCCAGTGGCTATGGTTCTAGATAGTTCTCCTTGCAGGTATAACCTTAGCACATCTCAGCTGTCTGGAAAGAAAAATAAAGTCCAGTATCCCCACTATTACCCAGAAAATAAACAAAAGAGACAAGCAGAAAACCCAGGAAATTTAAAGGCATATTAAGACACTTAGCATTAAAAAACAAAATTGCTTGCACACTTCATACAGACAGTAACAAATGACAACAAAATATTACTTTTAATTTATATCATTTGCTTTATTTATGAAATAATTATAAATATTTAAACAATGCAGTTATTTAGAAAGTGAAAGTATTTCTCTTCCATTTTCTCAATCTTAGCTTTGTTTGAATTTACATTCTTTTAGATCTCTGTGCATAAAAATAAAAATAAATATAATCACATTGACAATATTTCAGTATAAATAGATTCAGTCAGCAATGTAGATTTTTCTGCAGCTATTCATTTTTCATTTAAAATCTTACCATGGATATGTTTATATAGTACACACAAAGATTTATAGTATTTTTTTCTACTGCTCATAGCATACTTCTTCTATGCTATATTTAGCCAAGT
The DNA here is from genome assembly GCA_963574415.1 of Tarsius wallacei. Lineage (NCBI taxonomy): Eukaryota > Metazoa > Chordata > Mammalia > Primates > Tarsiidae > Tarsius > Tarsius wallacei. The sequence continues at coordinate 634 of CAUYQG010109217.1, read as the reverse complement.
AACTGAAGCTGCTATTTAAAAATTAAATGAGAAAAGGGAGCATTTCCTTTCTCTTTCCATTCAACACTAGATAATTAAGGAAATGACCCTGATTTGTTTCCTTTGGCTCACATGCCTGCCCCTGTATCTAGGGCAGAAAGACTGAGCACTATCACTAGTCATTTTCCAAACTACCTACTAAATACTGTCTACGGACAGTTTTCCTGTACAGATAAGGGTTATTTAGACAAAGAAGGCAGTGCTTGGGTACCAAACGCTGCAGACATCAACCACAAAGTGAAAGCCTGGAAAATTTCAATGAAATTGTAATACATTTTTCTGCACATCCTCACCAGCATCTGTTGTTGTTTGTTTTATTAATGATGGCCATTCTTACAGGGGTTAGGTGGTCTCTCAATGTGGTTTTGATTTACATTTCTCTGATGATGAGTGAGGCTGAGCACCTTTTCATGTGTCTGTTGGCTGCCCATATATCTTCTTTTGAGAAGTGTCTATTCATGTCTTTTGCCCACTTTTTAAAAGGGCTGTTTGTTTTTTTTCCCTTCAGTGTGTTTGAGTTCCTTGTAGATCCTAGATGTTAGGCCTTTGTCAGATATACAGTTGACAAATATTTTTTCCCATTCTGTGAGGTGTC
>CAUYQG010109216.1:0-12531 GCA_963574415.1 Tarsius wallacei | reverse complement strand
GCTCGGTGGCTCAGCCTGTAATCCCGCGCCTTGGGAGGCTGAGGTGAGTGGATTGCCTGAGCCCGCCGGTTCGAGACCCGCCTGGGCAGGCGAAACCTCATCTCTACAATAAATCAAAAAAATTAGCCGGGCGTGGTAGCGCACGCCTGTAGTTCCAGCTACTTGGAAGGCTGAGGCGGAAGGATCGCCGGAGCCCAGCAGGTCAAGGCTGCGGTGGCCGGGAGCGGCCACTGCACTCTAGTCTGGGCGACGGAGTGAGACGCCAACTCAAAAAAAACAAAAAACAAAGGAATGACAAATACCTTGAAATCCCATATATTCAGGCCTTTTATGAGCTAGCTCGCCACCCAGATATCTGTTCCTTTTGTCGTATTTTTGTGTTGGCTCCCTAGACCCCATTGCCCATAGGCTCATCAGAGGATACTGATCCTGCTGACTTAGCCGCCCCACCCTCAAAAGATTTTTCACCTCCTTCACACTCTCCTTTTCTTTTTACAACTCAGATTCCTGCTTTCCCTCTAACAACTCAAATGCTAACTCAGCTGTCTTCTCCTGTCTCTCTCATAACCTGCTTTTGCTACTCCACTCTCCATCCATTTCCCTTCCTTCTTGCCCTACACCTTTACCTGCAGAGGAGGAGCTGGCATCTATGGCTGTGATGCCTAATCCTGGCCTCCAGTCTCTCTTCTCTTTTACCTTTGGAGAAGGGGCCGGCGCCAAAGGCCACGGCACCTGACCCCAGCCTCCAGTCTTCTTGCCCTCCTTTCCCCCACTGCCCAATAACCCCTTGGTGGCAGCCCTACTAGCTGCAGCAAGTCACCACCCCCACGTGTACTTGGGAAGCCCATTCCGGTTTCCACATGGCTTAACAGGTCTCTCCTCAGGGGGGTGTCCATGACAAAAAGATATTGAGTTTCTTGCTTTTTTTTAATATAATAAATCCCTCTAGTTATATCTAAACTGGGACTATAGCAACCTTCTTCCCAGACAAAAGTAAAGGGATCATGTAAATTAATCCTGTTAACTAACTCCAAAAAAGGTCAATTGTAATTTTAATCTGCTTTTCAAACCATGCAAGTGCTCTAGTAAAATTTTACTTCCAATTTACCATGTGTTAACACATTAGTGCTAAATAACACCACTACTTGTTATATCAGGCTCGCTAAAGTTGTATTTTATAAACACCCCAGTCTCAACAATAGATACAGCAGGCAGAAGATCAAAAAGGAAACAGAGGGCTTGAACAATATCATAAACTGAATGGGCTTAACAGACACAAACAGAACATTCTATCCAATAGAAGCAGAATACACATTCTTCTCATGCTCACACAGATGTTTGTCCAAGATACAGTACATGTTAGGCCACAAAACAAGTCTTAAATTTAAAAAGTTGAAATTATATCGAGTATCTTTTCTAATGACAATGGCATGGAACGAGAAATCAATAATGAGAGGAACACTGGAAAATCTGAAAAGCTGAGGAAATTAAGCAACATACTCATGAACAATTATTGGATCAAAAAGGAAAAAGGGGCCAGGCTCGGTGGCTCAGCCTGTAATCCCTTGCTTGGGGAGGCTGAGGTGAGTGGATTGCCTGAGTCCGTGGGTTCGAGACCCACCTGGGCAACTTGGCGAGACCGCATCTCTACAATAAATCAAAAATTAGCTGGGCGTGGTAGCGCGTGCCTGTAGTTCCAGCTACTCGGAAGGCTGAGGCGGAAGGATCGCCTGAGCCCAGCAGGTCGAGGCTGCAGTGGCTGGGAGCGGCCACTGCACTCCAGTCTGGGCGACAGAGTGAGACTCCAACTCAAAAAAAAAAGAGAAATTAAAAGATATCTTGAGGCAAACAAAAATGGAAACAACATACCAAAATTTATGGGATGCAACAAAGTCAGTTCTTTTTTTTTTTTTGAGTCAGTGTCTCTTTCTGTCACCCAGGCTGGAGTACAGTGGCATGCTCACAGCCACCACAGCCTTGACCTGCTGTGTTCAGATGATCCTTCTGCTTCTTAGCCTTCCAAGCAGCTGGAACTATAGGCATGTGCCACCACGCCTGGCTAATTTTTTGATTTATGTAGAGATGCGGTCTCACCAAGTTGCCCAGGCTGGTCTTGAACCCATGAGTTCAGGCAATCCTCTCATCTCAGCCTCCCAAAGTGCTGGGATTATAGGCGTGAGCCACTGTGCCCAGCCAAAATCAGTTCTAAGAGGAAAGTATATAAAGACAAATGTCCCCATTAAAAAACAAGAAAGATCTCAAATAAACAACCTAAATTTAGACCTCAAGGAACCAGAAAAAGAAGGCCAAAGTAAGCTCAAAGTTAGCAGAAGGAACAGAATAACAAAGAAACAAAGATTAGAGTGTGGCAGAATGTGGCAAATTTTTGTATGATTGAGTGAATGAACACAGGAACACATGAGCAACTGCTTCGGGGTCAGCACTTGGCCCCATGGCAATCACCTGGGATGACAAATTGTCTCCCACTAACCCTGTGGCAGAAAGGGGGACTGGTAGCAGTTAAAGATAATTTCCTTCCAAAAGTCAAGCTGCAAGTTTTAAAGACCTGACAAGCCGGTTTTGTTTAAAAAAGCCAAGTAGCCAAGGACTGGTGGCTTTCATGGAAATGTAAAAAAGTAACTAATTCACAGACTTATCCAAAACCCTTCTTTTGAAGTTAACGGTTTATACCCTGCAGTTCCTGGATACCATTTGTTCTTTGAAAGATCTGATTTTTCTGAACCCAACCTTGTAAATTCCAAAGAGAATGTGTAATCGCTCAACACAACCCCCTCCCTTACCTAAACAAAGGTATAAGACCCCTCTTCTTCCACCTGGATGTGTTAGCCTGTCGAGTCCGCCGAGCCCTGTGGCGTAATAAAGTTGCCACTTTCTATAATAATCTTGGTGTCACGACCTCTCTATTTCCCGCTACATTACATGGAACGGACAAAGTTGCCTTAAGTTTTGTCCCAGGGATGCATAAACTCTTCCACTCTGTGAATCCTAAGATACCTGGACCATCTAGACATTCCATAGAACACCATGCTGATTCACTATATTGAAGAAATCACATTAATCACACCAGATGGGCAAGAGATGGACAGCACAGTAGTGACCTTGGCAACAAGTACTTCAGATAGGAGACACACACTGGAAAGTCTCAGGTGGTCATCATATTGGTGAGGTCTCTATAGGGCCATAAATCTGTGACATGACAGGACTTTCCCTCCAGAGGAAGACAAATTATTACTTCTCACAATTCCCACCCTGAAGAGAGAAGTACACACTTAGGAGGCCTCTTCAGCCTCTAGAAGCCTGTATTTCACTCATGGGAATATTCTTCCACCAAATTACCAGGTGACACAGAAGCTATAGGTTTCAAGGGTCTCAGAAAAGACAAGGGCTCTGCAGTTATGATACATGCAAACCCTAACATTTGAGCAATACGACCCAGCACACACAAATACACACACACACACACACACACACACACACACAGGCACATACATGAAGTATTTGGCAAGTCCTAATGAAAAAAAAACACAATGTAATCTTCCAAGTTTTCTGAAGCACAAATTGATACTGGGTCTTGGTAGAAATGAAGCATCTGACCATGAGACAGTCAACTACATATGTGACCAAATATGCACCTGATTGGGTGGGTTTCTGAGAAACCTAAGATACAATGCTAAAAGAGCCCAAGATCTTAGCTTCTCTACTCAACAAGGATGTTGATGTATATGAAATGGAATAAAGAAGAGATGTAGTGATTCATTCAAGCCTCTCTTTCCCAAAATTCCTCCATCCAGTATCTTGTCTGGGGAAAATGGTACAGCAACCATTTCCACAGTGACAGACACAGATGGCGATGTGAGACAAAAACATCCGTCTCAACTTCACCCTTTGCTCTTCAGCTCCTCCCTCTTCTTATGTACAATGATGAACATAAAGTCCTAGGAAATATGTCTACCTTTGGAGAGGGAGGCTTGAGTTTTGGGGACCCAGAGGGTGGATTGTGGTAGGCAGCCACTAAGATGACTACCAAGTGAACTTCACCTCCACCTATGCACATCCTTCTGTACGTCCCTCCCTCGAGGGTGGATTGTACTGTGTGAGTGACTGTGTAATGAGTTTAGAGACTTAGGGGCTGATTAAGGAAAAGGCATAAGAGGAATAAAGGGAACTCCCTGGGAATAAAACATACATGTCCAGGAGATGTCACTCAGCAGCACAGCCAGGAATCTCTGGGTCACAGAACCAGGAAGGGAAGGAGTAGGTTGAGTACTTTTAGAACTCCAAGGTTTTTCTTATAAATGGCTAGCAGAAATGAGTATAATTTCATGGGGTACACAAAGCAATCAGGCTCTAAATGGCTAAAAATATGCTCTTCTGGTATATATTTGAAGCATTTGGACACGTAACAATTTGATTTTTGTGCTGGCAGGCTTAAGCTAATGGTCCCAGACTGCTGTGAAGAAGTAAACAACATAGGGGACAATATACAGAGATCATCTTGAATCCCCTGTATAACAACCAGATTTTAGCAAGTGAAACTTGGAAGTGAGAGGATGCTACTCCTGACATTTGGTAGCTTTCTCTTGGAATGTTTGCCCTGGGGCTCTGGGTAGTATAGATACACTGTCCTGAGGCAACCTGTGGAGATGCACACATGGTGAGAAGCAAAAACCTGCCAACAGCCATGTGAGTGGGCTGACAAGTGGATCCTGCCACCCCAGCCAAGCCTTCAGAGGCCTATAGCCTGCTGACAGCCTGCCTGCAACTGAATGAGACACCCAGCTAGGTAATCCCTTGATTTCTCACTCACAGAAACCAGGATGTTTTAAGTCACTGTTTTGAGATCATTTTTTACAGAGCAATAGATAACAAAGACACTGACTAATTAGGATCTACAAGGTTTGGCTGATTGTGGAGAAGGAGACTGAGGCACTGCCTGTGCATATCTGCTGGGGTGTACCAAAGGAATGGCTTGTAATCACACTCACAAGGACTTACTGGACAGCCTTGGACATCTCCTTCAACAGGCGAATATGGGTGGCAATGACTTGGGGAGCATCTCTTAACAAAGGCATTCACATTTTTCCAAAGGACCAGTGTTTTGAAGAACAATTCAGCCTGTAGAATGTGTGGCTTGCAATTGTTATAAAGGTATTGTATATGAGGACCCATTACAACCCTCTGCCCATGTAAGGTCACTAACAGCCATTTCAGTATTAATAAGGGGAGATCAGTGAAAGAATCTGATTTCCTCAGGCCGCAACCTTAAAAAGGAGGAGGATGCTAAAGCCCTTGGTGGAATATAGAATACTCAGTAAAACAGATACAAAAAACAGATACAAAGTCTGCACTTTGAAATCTCAGCTCCCTAACCCACATATATACACACACAATTTTCTGTTTCAGGATCCAAGACTGGATTGAGAACCTCCCCTTTCCCATAGTGTTGTCTTTTCTTTTGCATTGCTAAGTTCTGATATTTGCGTTATGCTGACTTCAATTAATGAACTGAACTGGACTGGATAAAAAAAAAGTGTGGACAACCCCCTGGGGTCCCTTCCCACTGTGGGAGCTTTTCTGTCCTCTCCATAAATCCTGCTTTCTTAAAAAAAAAAAAAAATTGGTAATATTCACGATGAAATATTATGCAACCATAATAAGGAAAAAATTATGGACTTCACAGCAACTTGGATGGATTTAGAGTCTATCATACTCAGTGATCTATCACAGAAATAGAACTGAGTACCACATGTTCTCATTCATTAGCAGACCCTGAATATTTATCATACTACTACATGAAAGGGACTGACAGTAGCTTGAAACTGCCAGGGGAGGGGGTGGGCACAAAACATCAATAAGGATACCTGTTCTCAAACCAGGCAAAGTGGGGACCAAAGGGACCAAACTTTACCTGTACCACGACCACTTGTATACCTAATTCTGAATTGTACCCCACATCTTTAAAATTTTTTAAAATGAATACAATATAATAAAGTAGATTTTAGACACATTTACACACACACACACAAATAAAGAACTGAGGAACTTTTCATCTTTTTATCTCCACTAGACATTCTTTGAGTACTTTCTTCTACTCATTTGTAAATGCATCTGTGTGTGTGTGTGTGTGTGTGTGTGTGTGTGTGTGTGTGTGTGTGGTCTGATTATGTATGCATGTATTGATATAAATTTGGGCTCAATAAAAATATATATAGGTATCCTGCCTTTCTGTTTATTAGTGCACTGAGATTGTTTTACATTCTTACTAACTAGTCTACAAATACAGAGTTTTCAATGATATGGCAAATGGATACACCCTAGTGTATTTAAATATTAAATGTACTTAATATTTGCCAGGCACGGTGGCTCATGCCTATAATCCCAACACTTTAGGAAGCCAATGGAGGATTTCTTGATTCCAGGAGTTTGAACCTGAGCAACATAACGAGACCTTATCTCTACAAAAAAAAAGAAAATCAAAAAATTATCTGGGAGTAGTGGTGCACATCTGTAGTCCCATCTACTCAGAGGCTGAGATGAAGAATCACCTCAGCTCAGGAGGTTGAGACTGCAGTGGGCCGTGATTGTGCTACCGTACTCCAGCCTGGACCACAGAGTGAGACCTCAACTCAAAGAAAATACAAAATAGAGGGTGAGAGGGCCACTAGAAACCCAAATCTCGCCTGCACACAGTTTACTTATGTAGTAAATCCTCACATGTACCCCACAACTCTAAAATTTAAAAAATGAAATTTATGTTTAAAAACTGTAATTCCAGCACTTTGGGAGGCCGAGGCGAGTGGATTGCCTGAGATCGCGGGTTCAAGACCAGCCCGGGTAATTTGGTGAGACCTCATCTCTACAATAAATCAAAAAATTAGCCAGATGTGGTAGCATGCACCTGTAGTTCTGGCTACTTGGAAGGCTGAGGTGAAAGGATCACCGGAGCCCAGGGGGTCGACTCTGGGGTGGCCATGAGTGTGCCCACTGCACTCCAGCCTGGACAACAGAGTGAGACTCCAACTCAAAAAAAAAAAAAAAAAAACCAACTATTTTTAAATAAATATTCCCCTTATGGTGAATATGTAGCTCATTTTCCATGTTATTCTAATGTAAAAAACAAAAGCCTCTTAAAATCTCTAATAACCAAATAGGTTTATCATTCTCATCAATTTATTCACTTGACAAATATGTACTGAGTATATAACTAATAATTATCCCATGAAAATCAACATAAACAACAGTGTTCTGGCCAACTGGGAAAATACTCAAGTGCATATATTTTTTTTCCCCTCTAACTTTATTCTTTAATGGGTTTTCTCTTTTTGTTTTTATTGATTCTGTTTCTCACTCTGTTGCCCAGGCTGGAGTACAGTGGCAAGATCACAGCTCACCACAGCCTGACTTCCTGGGCTCAGGTGATCCTTCCTCCTCAGCCTCCTAAGTAGCTGGGGCTATAAGCATGCATCACTACACACAGCTAATTTTTTTTTGGGGGGGAGGGCGGGTATACTTGAGGTCTTGCTATGTTGCCCAGGCTGGTCTCGAACTCCTGGGCTCAAGCAATTCTCCTGCTTCGTGCCCCAAAGTGCTGGGGTTACAAGTGTGAGCCACCACGCCCAACTAAAACATGTACTTTTGATGTGAGTAGTTCAAGAAATTTTAACAAATGTGCCTAATTGTATAACTACCACCATAATAAAGAATACACGTTCTCTCACCCCAAAATGTGTCCTTGTGACCCTTTGTAGCAACTTGCCTTCCCTAAGTCCTAGTAACCACTGATCTGTCTTCTATTGCAAAAGTTTTGCGTTTTCTAGAATGTCATGTACATAGACTCATGGAGTGTGCAGTCTATTATATCTGGCTCCTTAACATGATACTTCTGTTATTCATCCATCTTGTTATGCATGTATCAATGTGTTTTTCTTTGATTATAATTCCATTGGATGGATGTACTATCGTTTGTTTACTCATTCACTATGATGAGCATGTGAGCCGTTTCCAGTTTGGGGCTATTGTAGGTAAAACGGCTATGAAAACAACTATTTGTCTGTATGTTACCATATGTTGTTATTTCGCTAAAGTAAATACCTCAAGTGGGATTCCTTGGTAATTTTTGCATTCCTACCAACAATGTGATGAGAGTTCTTGTTGCCCCTAGTCCTTGATATGATAAGTCTTTCCAATTTTAGCCATTCTAGTGGTATTTATTGGCATCTCATTCTGGTTTTAATTCATAACTTAAATGTATAAATATCTTCCTCTTCCCCTAAGCAAAGAAAGCACTTTAGAAAGCTCTCAATTATTTTTTGCTCTACTCCCAAGTCCACAGCATTCTCACTCCATAGGTATCTTTTGTTATTTTAGGTCCAGATTGATATAGACGTATTTTATATTTTCTTATTTCTTTCTTGTCTCCCTTCTTTCTTCCCTCTCTCTTTCCCCCTTTCTACCTCCCTTCTCTTTTTACTTTGTGCCCTTGCTTCTTTATGTAATAAATCTAGAGACTAATTTCTTATTTTTAATTTCCCTATCTCTTGTACCATCTTCATTTAGGGACTCAGTTCAAATATTTATTCAATACCCACTATAAGTTAGGCAATATTCTAGGTGCTGAGTATACAGTCAAATACAGATAAATGCCCTCATGGAAAATATATTATAATGGATAGAAACAGATAAGAAAGACAAAGTATGCAGTATGTTAGAAGTTGATTGAGTGCTATGAATAATATTAAAGCAGAAAATGGGAATAAGCAATGGCATGGGGATACAGTTTAAAACAATCAGGTCAGGGCTGGGCACGATGGCTCACATCTATAATCCCAGCACTTTGGTAGGCTAAGGTGAGAGGTTTGCTGGAGCCCATGGGTTCAAGACCAGCCTGGCTGGACAACTTGGTGAGAATGCATTTCTATAATAAATAAATAAATAGATAAAAAATAAATAAATAAATAAAATTAGCCGGGCGTGATGGCACATGTCTGTAGTTCCCGCTACTTGGAAGGCTGAGATCAGAAGGATCGCTTGAGTCCAGCAGGTCAAGGCTGCAGTGGCTGTGAGTGTGCTACTGCACTCCAGCCTGGGTAACAGAGTGAGACTCCAACTCAAAAAAATTAAAAAATAAAATAAAAATAATCAGGTCAGTAGAGGCCACACTAAGATATTTCAGAAAGATTTGAAGAGATGGGGGAAAAAGTTATGCAGGGCACTGAGGACCACTATAAGTCTTTTGGTACAAAAATTCTTCATCGTTTATTAATTACCATTATCTGCCTTATATCTTTTAGAATATTATATCTATTTTAAAATCTTAATAGTCCACTTCATTAATTCTGATTCATGGTAAAAGTGTTCAGCTAATGTCACTCTTTCTGTAGCCTGTGCATGTTTATAGGTGTCTATTTACTTTCGTGGCCAATCCACAGGATGTATGCTCATTCAAATTAGAAAGAAATAAGGAGGAGGCACTAAAGCCCAAGCATTAGTCTATGTTACTTCTGGTGAATTTAAATAAGGAGAGATGATCCGCCCAGGGATAGAAATTTTATGGTGCAGTAAAGCCCACCCTCTTCTGTTGCTTTGCCCCAGCTGGCTAACTGTAGACACCTTTCTTTCTGTATATCCTCATGAGACTGATTTCTACAACTATTTTTTTTTTCCCTTTAAACCTAGAGCTTAGAGATGGATGAGGAGAGAAAGAAGAAATACTCAAGCACCACCTGCTGTACTGTTAATCCCTGCTGTTCTATTGTTATGCTGCAAACCCAGTTTGGCCCAAGCTGTGCTTTTGTTGTTGCTGTTTTTTCAATTTCTCAGTAGTGAATGGACTTGCAGCAATCAAGCCAGGACAGCAAGGGAGAGAGAAAAGAGCCAAACTCAAAGCCCTTTTACTAGCTATTGCCCTCACAGGGAAGCCTGTGCCCCATGATACTGCTTCCCCGTGTAAACAAAGTCTCTGCCACCCTGATTCCCCACTTTGTCCCCTTCTCCTTTCTTGCTCTTTCTTTTTACATTATTTCCACAAACCTGTGTTTGTCCCTCTTTTGAGGTTCTTTCGCAGGTGAGTTGGGAGCCATGATCCAGTGTCAGTTTGCTGTTCTACCCAAGGCTCTCCCATTCCCTCTGCAGACCCCTGCAAAAGGAATTCCCTTTTCATTAGTTTCTGAAACGTTCTGGGTAATATCAAGAAGGATAGTCTAATTGGCAACTTAGCAGGTGAATTTTACTTTTTATCTGACTTTCCCTTCACCAAAAGTTGAAAGTACTGGAATCTTTCTTCTTGAATGTCTTCTCCTGTAAATACTGTGAGAGAACTCTCTTCTTTCTCTCTGGATTATCAGTCTTACTCGCTCTCCTGTTCCTTTCTTTCTATTCAGGCCCCTCCAATATATATTTTACACTGTATTTAGAGTATTTTTCTAAACTACAAATATGCTTCTGAGGCCAGGTACAGTGGCTCAAGCCTGTAATCCCAACACTTGGGGAGCCGAGCTGAGGAGATTGCCTGAGTCCACAGGTTCGAGACCGGCCTGGGCAATTTGGCGAGACCCCATCTCTACCATAAATCAAAAAATTAGCCGGGCGTGGCAGCACATGCCTGTAGTTCTAGCACTAGGAAAGCTGAGGCAGAAGGACTGCCTGAGCCCAACAGGTCGATGCTGGTGTGGCCGTGAGCATGCCACTGCACCTGGGCAATGGAGCAGCCTGGGTGACAGAGACTCCAACTCAAAAAAAAAAAAATGCTCCTCTTTTCCCTTCAAAAGTCACACACACCACCTAAAACATCAAGTTCAAACACACCATCTAAAACATCAAGTTCAAAATCCTAATTGTGGCGTTCTCAATCCTCAGTCACACTCCATGATCCAGCTAAGCCAAGTTACTCTTAGTTATTCAGAAGACACTTGTCCTTGGGAGGCTGAGGTGAGTGAATTGCCTGAGCCTGTGGCTTCGAGACCCGCCTGGGCAACTTGGTGAGACCTCATCTCTACAATAAATCAAAAAATTAGCCAGGTGTGGCAGCTACTTGGAAGGCTGAGATGGAAGGATCACTGGAGCCCAGCAGGTCGAGGCTGCGGTGGCCGGGAGCGGCCACTGCACTCCAGTCTGGGCGACAGTGTGAGACTCCAACTCAAAAAAAAGAAGAAGACACTTGTCTTTCTTCTCTCATTCTCTGTGTAGGATGATTTCTCATCCAGAATGCACCATCCAAGCACTGAACTTCCCAGCACTCCCACTATCTCTCTCTACATGGTGGTCTGTCTCAAATACCAGATTTTATTCAGACTTTACCTCCTCTGAAAAGTTTTCCTTGACCTCTCAGTCAGTTTTACCCCCACCTAATCATGTGTTACAATAACATTTTTTCTGACCTATATTTTTACACTTTCTACTAACTAAATTTTGCTAGTCTCTTTTCTCAAATGGACTCTAAATTTCAAGAGGGTAGAATTTGTTTCCAATTTACCTTGTGTTCTATACTCATAATTTTATAAAGACAGAGAATAGATGAAAGAATATGTAAATCCTGTTGGAGCATCTCTATGACGGGAATCATTCTGACATACTCCTGGAAAATCCAACCAATCACAACCTCTCATTTCAGAGATGGTTGAGAGGTAGTTGTGTTGTTGGAATGTAAATCCCTTCGTAACAGGAGCTGCTGCCATTCTGCTCTCTGATATGTTCTTCTGGTCCCTAAAACAACACCTCTAAAACAGGAGCCAATGAGTTTCACTGAAGGTGTGAATTCAGGCATAAATGTTATATATTCTCTCTCAACTCCCTTCGGTCTCTATCCTCTGGCAAACACTACTGGGGTCTCCATTTCTATAGTTTAGTCAAAACATTTTTATCATCAATGAAATACATGTTTATTACTTGAATGGCAGGTTCTGTTCTCAGGTGCACCTATCAATTGTTCCACTTTGGTGGACAACGCTGCCCACAAGGGTGAATCAAGAGTTCAGGACTTAAGTGTGTGAATTCTGGGTCTCTGGAAAAACATTTATTTTGTGCCATCTTCAGAACATCTTATGATGAATAAGTCTTTTTTTTTTTTTTTTTGAGTTGGAATCTCACTGTCACCCAGACTGGAATGCAGAGGCACGCTCCCAGCCACCGCAGCCTCGACCTGCTGGGCTCCGGCGATCCTTCCGCCTCAGCCTTCCAAGTAGCTGGAACTACAGGCATGCACTACTACGCCTGGCTAATTTTTTGATTTATTGTAGAGATGAGGCCTCACCAAGTTGCCCAGGCGGGTCTTGAACCCACGGGCTCAATCCACTCAGCTCAGCCTCCCAAAGCGCGGGATTACAGGCTGAGCCACCAAGCCCAGCTGATGACTAAGTCTTAAAAGGGCCTCATTTGCCGGGCTCGGTGGCTCAGCCTGTAATCCCGCGCCTTTGGGAGGCTGAGGTGAGTGGATTGCCTGAGCCCGCGGGTTCGAGACCCGCCTGGGCAAGCAAGACCTCATCTCTACAATAAATCAAAAAATCAGCCGGGCGT